>CAMTDV010000004.1:69066574-69246265 GCA_947069175.1 Scalesia atractyloides | reverse complement strand
CCAGATCGAGTGTACAAGCTCAATAAGGCATTGTATGGATTACATCAGGCTCCCAGGGCGTGGTATGAGACACTGTCAGCTCATTTGTTAAAGAATGGCTTTGAAAGAGGTCAGATTGACAGTAACTATTTATTAAGAGAAAGAAAGAAGATTTTATGCTGGTACAAGTATAGTGGATGACATTATCTTGGGGTCATCTGATGAGAGCATGCGTCATGAATTTGAGAAGGTGATGAAGAGCAAGTTCAAGATGAGTGCGATGGGTGAGTTGTCCTACTTTCTGGGATTACAAGTTGAACAGAAGAAGGATGGGATGTTTATTCATCAGACAAAGTATGTGTATGACATTTTGTCTCGTTTCAAAATGGAGGATTGCGCTACTTTCAACACTCCTATCTGCGAGAATCACAATCTTGCCCAATCATGAGAGTGTGGAAGATGTTGATCCAACTCAATACAGGGCAATGATTGGTTCACTTATGTACTTGACTGCTTCACGACCAGACATCATGTTCGTAGTGTGCCTCTGTGCCAGATATCAAGCGAATCCTAAGGAGCACATATGAAGGCAGTGAAGCGTATTCTTCGTTACTTGAAGGGAAACCTAAACTTGGGTTGTGGTATCTAGCTGCTAGTGACTTGAAGTTTGTTACTTATACTGATTCTGACTTTGGAGGATGTAAATCTACCAGAAAATCTACTACTGGTGGTTGTTAGTTCTTAGGAGGCAGGATTGTTTCTTGGTAATGCAAGAAGCAGTGTTGCGTGTCTACCTCTACGTGTGAAGCTGAATATATTGCTGCGGGTAGCTCTTGCTCTCAGGTTCTCTGGATACAACAGCAGATGCGCGATTACGGTTTGAATTTCACTCGTACTCCTATAATGATAGACAATAATGCCGCCATTTCAATCACAAACAATCCCGTAAAGCACAGTAAAACAAAACATATTGACATCGTCATCATTTTATATGGGATTGTGCTGAAAAGAACTTGATTGAAATTCATAGAGTCGACACACTAGATAACCTTGCAGATCTTTACACAAAAGCATTTGACAGGGCTCGTTTTGAACATCTAGTCGAACTCCACGGGATGAGGAATCCTGAATAACCAGTTTTTAATAAGAATTTTGTAAATATTGTATTGCTTCTTAAAAATCAAAAACATAAAAAAAATTAGAAAACCAAAAAATGAAAAAAAAAAATAGAAGATCAAAAATGACTTTGTTGGGATTGAACCCTAAGAAAGGAACAGATGATATCAAAGCCAAATACACTATCCGAGCTTTGGTTCAACTATCAGAGGTTACAACCTCTGATCAACCTTTACACTGCTTTCCTTGAACAACTGTTCCTATCATCTGATTGAATCAAGAAGCAAAGGTCTGCTAGAAGAAACAAGATCAGAGGATAGAGATCAGTACTTAGAATAGTTTTACTTTATTCAATGTAACAGTGCTTTTCACTGATAGTATTAGTATAGCAGTGTTTTAGTTAGTTACAATTTTATTAGTTGTCACTATCAACCATGACGTCACAAAAGATGCTCAGTGGTTAGATAGTTAGTATAAATAGGTGAACGCTGTAACTGTTAAACTTGTCTTCCTGAAAAAGATCAATTCGCATTTTATCTTCTTCATTTCTTACTATCAAACGATTGTAATTGGCTAAGGGGGAGTTTGTGAATCACATGCAAAGTTTACAACTTGAAAGCATATGGTGATGAAAACAAACGACCGATTGCTTGTAGTAAAAGTTTTTCATTAATTTGCTGCATATCTTTTATATTCAATCCATTTTCCATCTTTAGAAACAAAAACTACAAGTGATTCAAACTTAGATCCGGACAATTGGTATCAGAGCTTGGTCAATCGATTTTGATTTAACAGTCAAATTGATTTGAACAGATCAATTCTTTGGGCTAATTCGTTTGATAGTTTTACTTGAATACAAGTTTTATTATACAAAAGTTTTTACAACACAAATCTGTTGTAAACAAGAGAAATTACACAAAACACACCGGAATCCAATATTGGATCCTTGTTCAAACCACCGATGTTGAAACGAATTGAATATTTTATTTGGCAACATCAGATGGGTCATATTCTCGCCCAACAGAACACCGGATGTGTTGTATTTGGACTCATGTCCCCATGGTTCCAAGTACAGAGGATCCCCACACTCAGGTCCCTAAAAACTCGAAAATTACTCTGAATATGGGTTTTCTCAAAATCGAATTGGATGCTAAGGCCTTCAGCATCGTTGCTTCGGCTTTGCCCAATGAGATTTATGCGGGATTACTTCATTGTAATAGTTCTAAAGAGTTAGGGATGCTCTTAAAGAGCAGTTCGGTGGTACTGAAGAGGATGATAGAGAATAATAGAGAGGTTTTAAATCGACAGTATGAAACATTTTGCCACATTAAGGGTGAATCATTAACCCAACAGTTCGAACGATATAGCTTTCTCATTAGTGAGCTCAAATTGGTAAATGTGGAATTTCCAAATTCGACTGTCAATAGTCATTTCTTGAGATCCTTACCTGAGAAATGGAAGACTGTAGCTTATGTCACTAGAACACTGTTGGTTACAAGGAAATGACCTTGACACAACTTCATGGACGACTCCTCACTTATGAGAGAGAGTTGAACCAGAAAAAGAAGTTCAAGAGTCAGGAAAATGACTGATGATTATACTTTGGGAAACCTGCTCTATATAGTCATAGGAGGGGTCTAGCTGTGGAAAGGATCATAGTTATAATCATTACATTGACATAACATATGGAAAAAAATTCAACTCTGATCCTTGTACACCCAATTTTGCCTTTGCTGCAAATTGTGAAAGGCAGACCTCTGACAATCTATCTTTTGAATTAAATGAACTTACAACATTTTGAACCCATTGACCTTGAAGAGATGGACATTTTGCATCAGCTGGCACTTTTAAGTGTTAGAGCAAGTAAATTTTACAAAAGAACTGGTAGAATGTTTCCAGGATTGCATGGGGGTTGAAAGTTGGTTTGGGTAAATCTAAAATCAAAATTACAAATGTAACAAGATGGGTCACTTTGCCAGAGAATGCAAATCACAATCTACAGGACCAATTGTAACACATCCTGGCAATAGACCTCAAGCACTGCCCAATATTCCCAATATACCCATGCACCTCAAATGCAAAACACTGCTCACTTTGCACATCCTGTTGCTACAGTTCCTGTCCATTATGTTCAAACACCTGCACCACAGATTCAATATGTCCAAGCACCACCTCAAGTACATGTGTAGTAAATGCCACAAGTTACTCAAACCACTGCTACACCAGTAGAGGTTACACAACAAAGCTTTTTCACACAAGGTTTTATTGATTGGAGTAGTTTGCCTGAGGACTTAACAAATGAAAACTTTGCTCTCATACCCAAAAATGATTTTGAAAATGAAAATATATGTTTACTGGCCTTGGAGACCATTGTTGAAGGTGATGAATATGTGGAGCAGGAGTTAAAGTCTGATGTGTTTGATTGTTGTGAAACAGTGGTTATACCAGAAGTTACACAGTGGTTGAAGTGAATGCTGTTGATGTTGAAAAAGACACTATATCTGACCCATGGGATGAGCAGGTGTGTGAGGAAGAAGAGTGTGATTGTGCACTTATGGCTGCTTGGAAGGTATCACCTCAATCTTTAAAGATCTATGTTCTGACAAATGCATTATTGTTTTGCAAACATAAACAGGTGAATGAAAACCTGAGAAACAAAATTTTAGAAGACGAACTTAATTTTGAAAACTTATCAAAGAGTTGAAAACAAAGTTAAGTAAAAAGGATTCTGAAATGAGTAGCTAAGGCATGAATCAAGCATAACCAAAGACCAGCTCCAAACTATGGTAGAAAAATACCAAGTTTGCAAACAGGAGTTGAATCTACCTAGATCACCTGTGAAAAATGGGTAGAGTCTTGTAAAGGTTATGAGCTTATGCTTGATGATCAAATCAAGAGCAACATAAAGTTTGGGATAGGCTTTAGAGACTATGACCAGACTTGTGAAAATGTTGCAAAAATTGATTCTGAGCGAGTTGAAATAGTCCCAACAAACTTGGCTGGTGAAGAAATTTAAATAATAGATAAAAAGGAAACAAAATCATTCTTGAAAAACCAGAGGTTTTAGCAAAAGATAAAGAAATTGAAAAATATCAGTTTAAACCAACTTGGTCAGATGAATGTGATATTTTGGAAAACTTCAAGCCAATGGAATTTTCAACCACTGATGGTATAAAAGCACCAAAAGCACTGGTGATCCCTATCAAAGACTTGCCAGCAGAGCTTACACCCACTGCTCTCAAAAAATCTGATAAGAAAGAGGTTAATTACTTGTTTTGTGAATTTTGTGAAAAGAGAAATCATGTGGTTGCAGATTGTTTTCTGCTAAAAGCCTTTGACATAAACAAAATTGTGTTATACCCAAATCTCCTAGATGCACCATCTGCAACAAAACAAATCACATGACCCAAGAGTGTGCCTATCTCAAAATCTATCATCAAAAGGTAAAAGAGATTAGAGCAAAAGCACTTGAAAGAGAAAGTTCAAGTTTTTTCTAAAAACAAATCTAAACAGAAGTTTGAATCAATTGAAATATCTGTCACAAAAGCTTTAAATCAAACCTCTGTTCACTGAGAAATTCAAGTGACAGATGCACCTCCATCAAACCAGTTTCCAAGAGGTAAAAGCCAGCCTAGTTATAAAAGGTGCCTATGGTTTATGGGATTCTCATGGTTACCCATGGTTACCAACAGTTGATAGGAAATGGCTCACAACAGTGGTTACAAAAACCTGATCTAACCACTGTTCATTTATCTGAACTTGAGTCTGGATCATCTGATAACCCATCCAAAGCCATTCTGGCTTTGGAAAATCACCTGAACTAATCATTTCAAAACATGTGTAGGGAGCTTTTACTTGCCTTGACAGTCTTTGGTATGTAGATAATAGGGGCTCCAGGCACATGACAGGATGTAAAGCCCTGCTCAGATATTTTAAAGCTCATGGAGGGGGTGATATATCCTTTGGAAATAATTCAAAAGGGAAGGTGTTAGGGTCAGGATGTGTCTCAGCTGGAAAACTCAAGTTTGAGAATGTGAATTATTGATAATCTAAAATTCAATCTTCTGAGTGTCTCACAAATGAGTGATAAGGGTTATGGATCATTCTTCACAAAGGAAACTTGTCAGATAGTAGGCCCAGAGGTTGTTAAAAAGATAAATCAAATAATTGAAGAGAGCAAAGCACAACTTAGTGCCAATAGGGTAGGAAATGTGTATGTGGTAGACATGGTAAAAGATAATCCTATGTCAAATGCATGTTTGTTCTCAGTTGCTTCAAGAAAGAAACAGAATTATGACATAAAAGACTAGGTCACACAAATCTAAAAACCATCTCCACTCTCTCAAAACAAAGTCTTGTCAAAGGTTTGCCTCACAAACAATTTACTTGTGAAGAACATTGTGTTTCCTTCTTAAAAGGTAAACAAAATAAAAGTTCTTACAAGTCAATTGAAGAGTCCAAAACAAGTCAGTGCTTACAGTTATTTCATATGGACTTGTTTGGACCTGTAAAAGTTATGAGCTTAAAACACAAAAGGTATTGTCTGGTGATAGTTGATGATTTTTCCAGGTTCACATGGACTTTCTTTTTACACTCTAAAGATGAAACAGCAAACATTTTGCAAATGTGTTAAACAAGTTGAAAAGCAATTTAATCTTCCTGTAAAAATCTTTAGGAGTGACAATGGGACAGAATTTAGGAACAAAGAGTTGGATGCTTTCTGTGAGTCAAAAGGGATTGTTAGGCAATATAGCATCCCTAGAACTCCAGAACAAAATGGGGTTGTTGAAAGGAAAAACAGAACTTTGATTGAATCAGCAAGAACTATGCTAGCAGATTCTGGTTTACCTTATCTTTTTTGGCAGAGGCTGTAAACACTGCTTGTTATGTTCAGAACAAATTTTAATAAACCCCAGGCATCAAAAGACTGCTTATGAATTGCTTTATAATATTAAACCTCTGCTCTCTTATTTTAAAGTCTTTGCTGCCCATGTTTCTTTTTAAATTTAAAGGATTCAATATCTAAGTTTGCAGCCAAAGTTGAGTGTGGTTATTTTCTGGGATACTCAACCACTGCCCAAGCCTACAGAGTTTTTAACTCTAGGACCGAGTGTGTTGAAGAAACTCTGATTGTGAAGTTTAATGAACTCTCATCTTTGAAATCCCAGCAACTCCTGCTGAATTGTTTGACCTATCCAAATTTACATTTGAAGATGTGTCTGTCAAGACTAACCATGCAAGTACCCCACAATCATCAAATCAAGAGCAAGGATATGATTGCATCCTTCCAAATTTCAAAATCTATCCTTCAGGAAGAGGAGCAATGTTAGTAGCAATGGTGAAAGCTCTTCCAGGTCAACAGTGGTTAATACTCAAACCTCTGCCAGCTCTCAGAACCAAACATCTATTGATAAAGTCCACAACAAATGGACAAAAGTCAACCACTTTTACATCCATTCCACCAATTCCTCCACCACCATTCCAATCAGAGACTGGACCATCAAATTCACCAACAGAGGATAGCTCATATCATACACATTTGCAAGCTTCACCTCAGAATGCCATTGTCCCATATCAAGGTGAATTGATCTTCCTCAAAAGCCATCCTGTGGATCAAGTTATTGGCAACATCAATGAGGGAGTGCTCACCAGAGCCAATCCCAAAACATTTGTCTTTTTGCTGGCTTTCTATCACTCACACAACCTGTCAAGTACCAAGAGGCACTAAAAGACAACAGTTGGGTAGAAGCCATGCAAGAGGAGCTCATACAGTTCAAAAGACAACAAGTATGAGAACTTGTACCACTACCAAAAGATGTAAGTCCTATTGGCACAAAGTGGGTCTTCAAGAACAAAACAGATGAAAGGGGCATTGTTGTAAAAAACAAAGCAAGGCTCATGGTTCAAGGCTATAGACAGGAAGAAGGCATAGACTATGATGAAACATTTGCTCCAGTTGCAAGATTGGAGGCCATCAGACTGTTCTTAGCTTTTGATGCTAACCACAACATCAAGATGTATCAAATGGACATCAAAAGTGCATTCCTGTATGAAAAGATCGAGGAAGAAGTGTATGTGTGTCAACCTCCTGGTTTTGAAGATGCATTTCATCCTGATCATGTTTACAGGTTAAACAAAGCACTATATGGTCTAAAAAAGCACCCAGAGCCTGGTATGAAACTCTATCCACTTTTCTCTTATCCATTGGTTTCACAAGAGGTAGGATTGATAAAACCCTATTTTTAAAATGGAAAGGAAAAGATTTGATGCTTGTCCAAATTTATGTGGATGACATCATTTTTGGATCCACATGCACTGCCATGTGTGAAGAGTTTAGAAAACTCATGGCAGCAGAGTTTGAGATGAGTGCAATGGGTGAGTTGCAATGTTTTCTTGGTTTACAAGTCAAACAAATGCAACATGGCACTTTCATCCATCAAAATAAGTATGTGAAAGAATACTTAAGAAATTTGATATGGATGATTGTAAACCTTGCAGCACACCCATGGCAACATCCAAGCTAGTCACATTTGATGGCAAAGATGACCTTGTTGATCAAACATTATATAGAAGCATGATTGGGTCTTTACTGTACCTAACTGCATCAAGGCCAGACATCATGTTTGCAACATGTGTTTATGCCAGATCACAGTCATTGCCAAGAAAATCAGATCTTATTGCTGTAAAAAGGATATTCAGATACATAAAAGGTGCTCCCACACTTGGTATCTGGTATCCAGCTAATTGTAACATTGAGCTTGCAGGATATTCTGATAGTGATTTTGCTGGATGTAAAACAACAAGGAAATCCACATCTGTAGGAGCCCAATTCCTAGGTGATTGCTTAGTGTCTTGGCAAAGCAAAAAGCAAGTTGCAGTTTCTACATACACTGCTGAGGCAGAGTATATAGCTGTTGCAAGTTCTATTGCTCAAATCCTGTGGCTTCAGAATCAATTGCTAGATTTTGGTATCACTGCCTTGAAAACTCCACTCAAAATTGATAGTCAAGCAGCAGAAAATATCATCAAAAATCCTATCTCTCATTCCACCACCAAACACATTGACATCAGACATCACTTTGTGAGGGATTACTATGAAAAAAGGTTTGATTTCTTTACAACATGTCCATACCAAGGATCAATTGGCAGATGTGTTGACAAAAGCACTTGATGCTCACACTTTTGACAGTTTGATATTAGGCTTGGAATGCTAAACATGGATTAAAAACAAAATTTCTTTGTGATTCCATGTGTAAATAGCAATAAAATGTTTTTAGAAAATCAAAATCCATCCTTAAAAATAGTTTAAAATTGAATTTTTCAATAAATCCTCAAAGTTGTTCAAAGCACTGATAGCATAAAAACACTGATCATTTAGAAAAGTCAATCCACTTTCAAAAGTGTAACCTCTGATAGTTGTAAATACTGTTCTTATCCACTGACCAAAATTTCCAACAATGTTTAGCCAAACAACTGTCTTCCATTTTCAAACAGAGGATACACATGGACAGATATTATTTGACAGTTGTTACATCAGATGCAACGTCATCATTTTTTCAAAAACACTATAAAAACCCTATTCTATCCAGAACAGAGGTTTCACCAAACTGTGTCGATTTCAAAAAATCTCAAAACAGTTTTCCTTCAAATCATGGCTCCTAAAACAAAATCAAAGGCGAAATCAAAGCAAGAATTACCACCATTCGTCTTGATTATCAAAACCCCACATAATTACACTAGAATCTTAGAAGAAACCGAGGTCAACACATGATACCACACAATGATTCGGATTCTAAGAGAGTCAAAATTTAAACATATGCTCGAAGTCAAAACCAAGATTTACATCGATTCTCTTCGGGATTTCTGGAAAAAATGCTAAGGTCAAAACATCCGCTGATGATGTTCCTTATGCGATTGTCTCAAAGGTTGGGGTTCCTATGAAAATTATTCCACAATCGATCTCTCAAGTTTTTCAATTGAATGATATGACACATCCTGTGTCCTTTTCTTTAAGAGAGATGCAAGCAGAGTTTGTGGAAAGGGGTTACACTGG
This sequence comes from Scalesia atractyloides, assembly GCA_947069175.1. Taxonomy (NCBI): domain Eukaryota; kingdom Viridiplantae; phylum Streptophyta; class Magnoliopsida; order Asterales; family Asteraceae; genus Scalesia; species Scalesia atractyloides. The sequence continues at coordinate 69,237,117 of CAMTDV010000004.1, read as the reverse complement.
CCAATTGAAATGTATGACAATCTTTAAACCCCATTTTCCAGCAGAGATGAAATTCTTTTTCCATACTATTTTAACATGTCTCTCTGCAAAATCTAATGCTTTCAGTGAAATTCCATTGAACATGCAATATCTGGATATGCAATTTTGACTGAATCAGATTTTAACTATTCCCAGGTATTGTTCAATGATCTTGTAAATAATTTTAAGAATATCTCAAAAAGAAAAGCTTTCTTGATAGATCCTCGATTCTTGAGTGTTTACTTGCAAGATCAGAGCAGATCTGAAGCAAGTAAACAAGGCGCAGTGACCACACCTGGCTGCCTAACTCATGAAACTTTTACACGCCTCACAAATCAAGAAAAGGTTTCCAAAACAAAAGTAGAGGAGGATGAGCTAATTTTACAAGAACAAAATGTTCAAACTCTCCCTCCTGCTACTGAGCCCACTGCTCTAGGTGATCAGAGCATTGCAACCACTACTCTGAAACCCACACCTAAAATCACCAAAAAGAAACCAGCAAAAGCATCCAGAAAACCCACCAAACCCAAAAGGGTCCTCTGGAAGATGAGATCACAGAGATAAACCCTGTGACAACACCAATGTCACTAACCACTACTGCTTCTTCTTCACAACAGATGGTAGAGAGATCTCCATCTGGCTATGAAATTCCTCCTGCATCCTCACAAAAGGATCAGGTTGTAAACACAGAGACACCAAATTATGAAGCTCTAGGACCACTTGGTTCTATCTTCCACAACCATCTCCCAGGGCAATGTCTCTTTCTGTACCTATCCCCTCTCCAATAAAATCACTACCACAAACATTTTTACCCTTGCTGAACGTAATAGAACTAGATCAGACATTATCCAGCACTTCTCAACAACCTATCACTGAGAATATACTTCAACATGATGCTGGGTCTAATTCTCAATTCTTTGCTAGCCCATCAGCAAATGAAGAGGCTACATCCTTTGGGTTACATGTAACCCTTGGTGATAGTTCAACTAGAGCAACCACTACAATTGCAAAACTACCTAGTTTTCCTTGGACAGTGGTTACATTTCTAAGTCTCTGTACAAGGCAACCACTGCTGAGGCTACCAAGGTAACCTCTGATGCTATGGGAAGTCCCCAGTACCAAGCCAAAGGGGCATCTAAGGTTGAAGCTTAGTGTCAAAACATATGATCATGATATCTTAGTTATAACTACCACCTCAGGTAAGAGTTCAGATGATCCTATTAAATTGGGTGATGATCTAAAATACAAAGATTTGACGGAGAGAGTATCAAAGATTGAAACTTCTGTTGATGAGATCAAAAATCTCTTAAAGCAGTTGATTGCTACAAAGAGCCAACCCTCTGTTCTAACCAATTCTGATCTTAAACAAGCCCTAGACCCTCTGTTCAGCAACAAAAGCACTTCTCTGATCAACAACACAAACATCAAATGCAGGAAGTAAGAAACATGGTTGAAGCTAGATTCATGGATACAAGGGCAGACATTAGAGCTATGCAAGCTCATCTTCTCCAAACCACTGGTACTGCTCCACCTACAGTAATTTTTGTAAACACTGAAGATGATGCCAAAAAGGGGGAGAAACCTTTGGGACAGAAGAAGCTTAAAATAGATGATCAAATGGCAAGGCCAACAATGGATATTCCAGGCCAGATGGTTCAAGAAAAGTGATCTAACAGATGATATCTTTGCCAGGGAAATGAGAAGTAGGAGAAAAAAGTGTATCTTGATAGCAAGGTATTGGTTGAGCAACAGATTAAGCAGCAAAAAGCAAAGGAAGAGATTGGTACCTCAGCAAAGAGGAGACCTGCTTGAAAAGTAAGGCAACCAGCTCCCACACCTTCCAAAACTGAGCCTGTTGTAAATCCAACCATTAAAACATCTGTTTTCCAAAAATCAAGTTCACCTTCTTCAACTTCCATACCCATTTCCACCAAAGCAGATGTTACAACAACTGTTGTGCCAACATCTGTTGACACAACAGAGGTTGCAGCAGATGCTATCTCATCCATTGCCATGGTCATTTTTAATACATCCACCCAACCTCTACCAACACAACCAGAATTCCAACTCATTCATCATCACCTGAAGTCAAATTTAAGAGGAGAAGGACTACAAAGATTGTGAATGAAGAAGAGATCCTTTCTACTCCTACTCCTTTATCATTACAACCAGTGACCCCACATCAATGCTTCCACCATCCTCAAATCCAACTTCTGATCCCCTTACAGTTATACCTGCAGCAAAGAAATATCCTCTTAATTTACCAGCAGTCATGGAAGAAATTCTAAGCTTCTATTCTGAGGAAGACCCTGACAAAAAAACTATATTATCTCTTGATGGCTACCCAAGACCTGCAAATGTTGATGATTATCTGGAACTCAAATTGAAATAAGCAGAGGAACTCAGCTGGTAAAAGTGATAGAGAGATACAGACCAACATGTCTTTTCAGCTAAGCAAAGCAAGGGTACTGCAAGATTTTGTCAAAGATCTGAGCAATAAGCTGTCAAAAAGGGAAGATCAATATCTTAAAGGTGAACTCATTGAACATATCATGAAGAACAAGTAATATAACGCAACAAAGGCACATTTCAAGGATTGGAGTATAGATGAGCTGAGAGAATAAACTAAAAGAATGCAAGAAATGTTAAAAGACCCTCTCAAGAAACCAACTCCTCCTAACTGGGAAAAACATAAGAAAGACATGCCTGAAAGAGCCTTGAAGCTTAAGAGGATGAAAGAAGACTTGATACAGAATCACTATGCTTCAAGGAACCAAGTGATAAGGTGGGGAGAAGCCAGGGTGATTGATACTTATAAGATGTTAGAAGAGAGGAGGAAGAAAGATCCAAACATGCCTCCTAAACCAGTTTACCCTCCATCAGATGATGTTCATAAAGCTCAACATTCTAAAAAGTCTATCTCATCATCTGTCCCCTCCATCCTTGCTTTCAATCAATTAAAAAGGCAAGAAAGATAGATGAAGAAGACAAGAGAGTGTTTGAACACATCAAAGAGGGAATCAAAAACATGGTTGACTATCACACAGATGAAGCTAGTGAAAAGCTCAGTGCAGAACTGACAAAGATAGTTCAACAAAAAGCTCTTCAAACCTCAACCAATAAAAGTCATCCTAGAAAGCCAGAAGACCCAAAAATTCTCAAGTGGAAAGTCGATAAAGACTCCCACGAATTGACACTGCCCAAGTCTAATGGTGTTGCTGTCAAGATTAGCATGGAGGCTGCATATGAGCTAAATGCCGAAAACCTTCAAGATCTTTTGGATCTGACACTCGAAAAGGATGATGATGATGATGAAGTTTCTCTAAATTTTGAATTACAGTTTAAAAGCCAAATCAGAGAACTTCTGTTAAGGAATAAAAACCAAGAATAATCAAGTGTTTTGCCATCATCTGTTTCATGGGGAGATTGTTGTGGTTGAACCAACAAAGGGATAGATGATATCAAAGCCAAATACACTATCCGAGCTTTGGTTCAACTATCAGAGGTTACAACCTCTGATCAACCTTTACACTGCTTTCCTTGAACAACTGTTCCTATCATCTGATTGAATCAAGAAGCAAAGGTCTGCTAGAAGAAACAAGATCAGAGGATAGAGATCAGTGCTTAGAATAGTTTTACTTTATTCAATGTAACAGTGCTATGCACTGATAGTATTAGTATAGCAGTGTTTTAGTTAGTTACAATTTTGTTAGCTGTCACTATCAACCATGACGTCACAAAAGATGCTCAGTGGTTAGATAGTTAGTATAAATAGGTGAACGCTATAACTGTTAAACTTGTCTTCCTGAAAAAGATCAATTCGCACTTTATCTTCTTCATTCTTACTATCAAACGATTGTAATTGGCTAAGGGGGAGTTTGTGAATCGCATGCATAGTTTACCAACTTGAAAGCATGATGGTGATGAAAACAAACGAATCCAGAACTAATGGTCCCAAAGTCTTATCACACCTCAAGATGCCATAATGTTATAATGCCGTGGATGGTTATTTTATATAGTTTAATTATTGCTTGTAGTAAAAGTTTTTCATTAATTCCGCTGCATATCTTTTATATTCAATCCATTTTCCATCTTTAGAAACAAAACTACAAGTGATTCAAACTTAGATCCTGATAGAGTTGTCACTGTGTGAAAAAGAAGAAATGATAGTACATCAGCATGTTAGACTGTCACACTGAAATTGAAATTATATGCTCAAGTGTGATAGGAGCTTCATCATATGATGTACCAGTAGGCAAAAGCATGAAATAATCAACATTCCAATGTGATATAAACCTAATGAACTGTGTTTGAGTGGGCAACCTATCAGTGGCGTATGGTTTAATGACCTTAATTGTTGCGTTGAGAAATTGCCATAATCTGAAGTTTTGGGTCTTTATGCTGTTATTTCATCCGGGATATCAGAGTTGTCCTTCTGCTACATCCAAATATATGCTGACCTAGACACAATCAGGATATCTTAAAAGAGCTAAATATGCCAAAAAAAACCCAGAAATGAAGAAGCTCTCCTAGAGAGTTATTCACATGTGCAAAATGCATAATTCGTACCAAAATCTTTGGTATTTGCCCTAACCCTCGTTGGATATTGGTCTCTTTGCTGTACAAAAGTACTGACCTGATCACCAATTATCTAATGTTGTAAAACAAAAGGATGAATTTCGGTATACTCACCTACTACGATGAATCTTTGTGCATACCTTGATCGTGGGGGTATGCTATTATTTCATCCGGGATATCAGGGTTGTCCTTCTGCTACATCCAAATATATGTTGGCCTAGACACAATCAGGATATCTTAAAAGAGCAAAATATGCCAAAAACCCAGAAATGAGAAGCTATCTTTGAGAGTTATTCACATCTGCAAAATGCATAATTCGTACCAAAATCTGTGGTATTTGCCCTAACCCTCGTTGGATATTGGTCTCTTTGTTGTACGGAAGTACTGATCTGATCACCAATAAAACAAAAGGATGAATTTCGGTATACTCACCTACTACGATGAATCTTTGTGCATACCTTGATCGTGGGGGTATGTCCTGAAGTGGGACACACTAGTATATCAGTATAATATTACCTTAACATATCACACGGAAATGGAACTTGAAATGTTCATGCAGTTTGTTTAAGTGGAAAAACATACTCGAATCGTCTTGAACTGCTATTCACCAAAATTACTTAAAGAATTATCAAATAGTGTGGAAACAGTTTGATTTTGTTGATATGATCTTCTTACCGGTGATTCTCACATAAATAGAGTGGTTATTTATTTCAAAAAATATAAAAATCCAAAAAGATTTTCCTTTTTCTTTAAAATTCTTAACATACGGAAAATGGTTCTTCATGGAGGAGTTGTTACCGATAGGGGGAGACGGTGTTAGAAGATGAGTTCCATTTTAAATCAATGTAGGTTCTATTATGTTGGACAAAATTTTTGTGTGTTGGTGTTGAATTGAAATTTGCTTAATATGTTATACAGTTTTACCATTTCTTGAATAATAATAATTTGTTTAACTATGTTGGAAAATTCTTATGGTTTCTCGAGATGTTTTATAGTATACAGATTGAAGCAGTATTGTTGCTGAGAAGTTGTCGTGATGAGTTGAGAGTTTGTTGCTGCTTGGTAGAACCTCCTTTCTACAATGCAGATCGGAAGATATGAAGACATACTTGGATTGCTGACTCGGAGATTGGAAGATTTGGTGATTGGATGCATCAGCTTAGGGGAGTCTGTTGCTGACAGAATTCGTGTTGAAGCTGACGCTATCCAAAGATCAAAGTCTACGAGTTTCTGAAGACTTAAGATCCTTTGCGAGCTATTGTCAAAGGGGAGTTTGTTGGTGCATTTTATGTGACAACAGCTTATGATTTGGTCTTTGGATATTATACAAGACCTGGGAATGAAGAATTCATGAAGACTTGTCCGAGTTTATGTTTGGAAAGTCTAGTCCGAATTTGTGGGCTTCACAAATTCGGAATATGATCAAGAGTCCGAGTTTGATTATGAGTTTATGAGATAGCATGTGGAGTCCGAGTTTGTGTATCACACAAATTCGGAATTGGAATTCTCATGTCTAGTCCGAGTTTAATCTTTGTATTAGTATTTTCGAGTTTGTTTATTATTGTACGTGGGCCTAGCCCAGTTGCATGGCTGTAGTATATAAACAGTGCTTGCACTAGGTTTTAGGTTAAACACTAGACAGACAATTACAGAGAGTGTGGCAGAGAGTGATTTGTGAGAGAATACATAGAGAGTGGCTTGAGGTTCTTGTGATCTTGAGTGATTGTGAAACTTTGTGTTTGATAATCATAGAAGATCGGTTAAAGTTTTTGTTCGTATTCATGTATATTCTTGTTTCTGTGTGTGTTTGATCCATCAAGGGGATTCCGCACCCTTGGTTGATTGTCAATCTCGTAACGATCCGCGTGAAAGGGACCTACACACAACTTATATACCACATTCTATCCGGCCAACCCTTAATCTCGCGAAACCGAGCATTATTCTAAAGTTAACCGGTCAATGTCAAAAGACTTAGAAATGACCGTAAACATTCTAACGGATAATATTATTTTAATTTAAAACTATAGAGCCCTCAAGTAAATTGAATCTAAGTTAAAATACTTTGAATACGGTTGTGCTACAAGTACAAAATTCACTATGAGAATACAACTAGCACAAGTAGATACTTTTTAGCATATTTTATTTATAAAACTAGTGGTATGGAAATAGCCACTTAGAGCGGGTATTGCAAATAGGAAAATGCTTTCAAAAAAGTTAATAACCCGGCTTATTCCGTTTGCTTGAATAACATTAAACACTTGGGGGGTTAATAGTACCATTCCGGGTGTCTCGACTCATTAATTGCAATAGTCATAAATAAGCACGGGGTGTAGGCATACACCTAACATACACAAATATTAAATGGTGTTTATATTGATCATGTACCAGCATTTGATTTACGGTCCCTGACTGTATTGACAAGCATGTAAACCTGGTAAATAAATCTCAAGATATATCATATGATTACCAAATGGTTATCATTATCAAATGATTTTCAAATGAATTTTCACAAGAGTTGGTTAATATATTTTGCTGTCATATTTTTGAAAGTTTAAACTTACAAGTGGCGAACCTCAATGGTCTGTTGGATAAGGTTCGGCCAAAGAGCTTTGGAATTTGCGATTCCATGGCTAAAGACCTATGATGTCTAATATTTGATCATTCCTTATGGGATATTTGTACCAAACAAAATGTTATACCTTTTATTAATATAATTTCAAGCTTTTAAATACTTGTACTTTTACTCCTTACTTTCACTGTAAATTGTGATACTGTTATCCGACCTTTACACATAAACTCTAAATCCGTGCCCACCGGAAACCTGGGTGTGACATTTTGAACGACGAATATATAATAATCCTACTTGTAAGAATTTAAGCCTATATATGTTATAGTGGACATGCACTATACCACCACATCACTAGATCGTAGGTTTAAAATGGGTTAATTAGCAAGGGTTTTTAGTTTGAGTTTTGTAACCATAGGTACGCTTGATTAAAGGGGTCGTGTTTGAGTCATCTGAACATGTTCGCATGTTGATCACTAAAACCCATTTTTCTTTATAACGATCTTTTATATTACTTTTTGTTACAACGCAAACTAAGTACGCGGTTTGTGCAAAAAAAATGTAAAAGGGATAAAAGAAATGAGTATCAAGCTTTATTGTTTAAATGAAATTGATTTGTATCTATTTATATTTGTTGCTATAAATTAGTAACGTATTAACATTCAAAAAATAATAATATTTTTTTGGTTAACAGGATGTTCCTCTTATTATCTAGCAAAATGCGTGTTTTATTTGGATTCACATGCCTAAAATAATTTTAGGGTTCGTGTTATGTCCGTGTCAATTTTCATATTTGTGCCAGGTTCGACTTGTCAACTAAACATGATCCATCTACACCTCTAACTACATGTGTATTTTTTTGTTATGTATTATAGTTCACATTTTTAGTAATCACATGTAACATCATTACATTAAAATGTAAAAAGTAGACATTAGTTTCATTTGATGTATAAGTTTAACTACACTTAAATGAAAATATAAATACGGTTATTAACAATAAATATATAATAAGTTGTATCCACAAAATTAATAATTACAAATTATATTTTCAGGGCAATAAATCCTCACAAAAAACGTTGATTGCATAATGACAAGAAATATAAAGCTTACATTCACACACAAAACACTAGTGACTATTTCATCAGTGGCGAAACCACATGTAAGGGTGGGAGCAGGCGCCCCGCTTAAAGGAAATTCTAATGTATTTTGTTGGCAAAAATCTCGATCGTCTCCCTTAAAAGTTCGGTCAAACCCCAACTTGCCCCTAGAAAATAATTCTTGGATCCACTACTACATTTCATAACATGATTAATTTGGTATGAGATTATGTATTGTATTTTGGATATTATTTAAGCGTTGACGGGATATAAATTTTTAAATTTCTTTTATAATCATTTCGGTCAAAGTCTCGAGATGCATTCAATTCATCATAACTCCAAATGATACATAAATGAAAAAGCAAAACACAAAATATATAAAGAGGTACTAAGGTTCTATTTCATACATACAAACCTACAAATGTGTGTAACACATTTCTTTGATCACTAATCTACATTGCTCAGAAAGGTATTATTTCAATGTTTTTAGAAGCAATAGGGTAAAATACTTTGATTTCATGATTTGCTTATGATAATTTTTTCGTATATATGTGTTCACTGATTTTTCTTCTGATAGATCTTATACAGATGGCACATGAACACAAATGTTGTAATAAACAGAAAGTGAAGCTAGGTGCTTGGTCGACTGAAGAAGATGAAACACTTTTCGCTTACGTTATAAATCATGATCAAGTCAAATGGAGCTTCGTTCCAGAACTTACTGGTCTCTCTCTCACCCCAACATTTTTAACATTTTCATAAGTTTAAAAGATTTAACATTTATTGGTCTTTTCTTAATATCATGGTTACGCCTCCGTATCGTAGAGCCTTGGTCACGAGCCAGACATCCTTTTTTATTACATGTCTATTTTACAAAAGAAATAGTAAATTACTAGTAATAACTCTTGGTCATTCTTTTTTTTATTTATCATTTTGATAAATACACCGCGAATCACAAGACCTTCAATGATAGAAAAATCCATGTGCCAGTGAAGGTAAGAAGCGCCGGTAATACTTCAGTGAAGGGGTATAGGAACAAAATCTTTTTCCGAAGTATAATCCTGATTCCTCTCTGTAATAGATTATTGGTGACTACTGACAAACCTTTTAAAAATTTTGATATTTTTTTAATGTAATTAGATTAGTCATCGGAAATCCATTGGTAATCACCGACTGATCTACGACAAACTCAAACTTTTCTTTTTGTAGTTTTCATTTGGGTTTTGCTTATACATTGGTAATTTTTTCACCAATGAAAATCAGTATTTTGGCGTGTGAATATATAAAATATCGTATATTTAGGTGGGTTTATTTAGTGTTGTATATACAAGAGATGTAATTGTTATATCTTGTTTGGCTTATTATTAATTAGGTGTTTGATTATTATATGTCTTTCTAAAATATCTGGTATTTGAATGTGATTTAAATAGATATGATGATTTCTTTTGTTTTTTTTATATTTATTTACTATATTATTATTTATTACTTATATTTCTTTTTATGATTGATTTAATTGTCGATATAATTAGGACTTAAAAGATGCGGGAAGAGTTGCCGATTGAGATGGATCAACTACTTGAATCCAAATATAAAGCGTGGAAATTTCACCACTGAAGAAATTAATCTTATATTTAGCCTCCAAAAATCAATTGGCAATAAGTAATACTACAACTTCCATTTTTCAATATGGAATTCTTTTAAATTAAGTCCATTCCAGATTTGTAACATCATGTTACATGTTTTCTATTTTATTTTAGGTGGGCACAAATTGCAAAACATTTGCCGGGTAGAACAGATAATGAGATCAAAAACTTCTGGAACACAAAGCAAAAGAAGAAGAAGTTCTTGGTATCCAACAATCAACCCAATGAAGCACCTTCCTCATCCGAAACCATCCATCATATCTCCATTCTTGAATCATTTGATCAACATCACTATCCCCCAACTCACACCGACAACTTTCAACCAAACATGCATTCATTAGTTAATTCTAGTCTTAATGAAAAACCACCTATGAATCAACTCTACACAATACCTTCGTATACATCAGTGGCATCAAATAATGTACCGATGATGTTGAGCGTCTCACATGATCATGGGTTGTTGAACTCAAGTGTCTCAACTATATGGATGACCACAACAAGTTATGCTCAAAATTTTCCTACTGCGTGTCACATGCATAAAAACTTGATTACTTGGATTGATGATGATCAACCTAATTCTTCTAAGCCTCTAGAGAATCAACCTTACTCTTCTCAACCTCTAGAGGAAGTTGAGGAATTTGATATTAACGAGTTCTTCAATTTTGATCTATTTGAAGAAGATCAAATGAAAGCTGAAGCAAGTCGGGATAACAACAGTCATGTTATATGATGATCAGACTTTGTTCTTAAAGGGTTGGACGGTAGATGTCGTGTCGATCCGATACTAGGGATGTTGTCTTTGAGCTATGTACCAACGATCGCTACATGTGCATGACCGTGGTGTCGACCGGAGATACATTTTCATCAGAATCCTTTAGTTTGATGCAATGTCCTTAGTGGAGGATCATGACAACTATAGCATAATATTTGATTTAATCTTAAGATTAGCATAAAATTAGTTACAACCTAAGTTAGATTTAATTTGTTTTATTATCGTATAACCGTAAGTATTGGTAGTTATGGTGGTTAGATACCAACCCAACATGTTGATTCACCAAAAGGATACATGCCCATTCACCACCTATAAATACTGTAATCTTTACATTTGAAACTAAAGCAAGTATGATTTAGTCATTCTCTCTCTAATCCTGCAAGTTTAAATTATGTGAGTATTTCCTCACATATTAACATACTGTAATCTTTACATTTTTCATCTTACCAATCGTAATAATTACACTCTTCTACCTCAGTTTATTGATCATCGACTTATTCTATTTAAGGAACTCTAGTTTTACGAATGAAAAGAGCATCACGTCAAACCCATTTTTCACGGAAATTCTATTTTTTCAGAAATAGTCAAATCTTGAGAAGTCGAATGTAACACTCTAGATTATAATTATATGATAAAAAGATGACTAAATAATAAACTCTATGATGTTCACGTTTTTACAATCCAAAGAAATAAGTTAGAACCATAAATACTGTTTGTCACAATGTTCGTCCCGGTTTTTCATTATCCTCCATATTTTATGGGTTCCTAACTCGAAACATATTATAAGTTATGTTCGTTTTAGATTGGAACAACACATGTGCTTACGCGCCATGCAATGTGCGCCAAAAAAAACAAAAGTACCCACAGCAGAGCCAAAACCTCTATGGGCATCTAAGGTTTGGATATAACTTGTTCAAGTCTCACAAGTAACATGATTAAAGATATTCATCGTTCTAAAAAACGTTATTCTTTTTAGAACTTTAAAATTATGATTACCACAGTGTCCCTTTAATAGAATCTATGGTAATCCATGATTGATCACACAACTCATGGTGGAGGGGACACTCTTCTAGCAATCCACAAGTGCCCACACAACCATCCAATAGTATTATATCACGTCATTAAACCTAATACAACTCAATCTAACCCAAACAGGAGGGGGCACTCTCCTAGCTCAACCAACTACCCTAATACAATCCAATCCAACCCCCAATCTTCTTCCAGGTTGTGAAGCTCATCATCGCTACTCATTCGAAGTACGAGTTGGTTGCGGTGGTGTACCAACTCGCATAAACCGAGTACCTTCCAAGTTGTACGCCACCTACCTTTATTATCAACTTGTTAACAAGTAGTGAGGCCTTTCAGTTTTGAAACTATGATGTGTCTCAACTTGATTTACAGATTCTCTGAGTTGGATTTGGTTGACTTAAACTAACTCTAATTTCTTTCCTTTGTACCCATTAAGTTTACACAAACTCGAGTTCCCAACTATTCTAGTAAAATAGACCGGCAGAAAGAGATGAAAAAGATTATTGGTTAACATCTTAGTGAAATTTAGAGTTGCGAAGGTTAGCCTCTTTCACTTACAAAACACAATGGATAATAGATACAGAGGCTAATCACCATATGTGCTATAATGACAATCTTCTGACAATATTAAATCACTTTTATATCCTATTTACATTGGCATTTCTAATGGGCAAGTTATTAATGTCCAAAAGTTTGGCATAGTGGTACTTAATTCAAATCTTTCACTCCATCGTGTCTTCTAAGTTCCACAATTCAAACGTAATCTTCTTTCTGTTCGAGATTATGTCATGATACTAAAGGCATCGTTTTTTTTTTAATTTATTTTTTTTGACACTTCTTGTGTATTGTAGGCCCCTTTAATGAAAAAGCCACTAGATCTTGGTGAACTTCTTCATGGGCTTTGTCTTCTAGTTATTGCTTTACCCTCTTTTTTTAATTCTATTTCTTTTGCTCATACATCTTGTAATTATGTTGTTACTAGTGTTGTAGGGTATCATAGACTTGAGCATTTACCTTTTTACAAACTTTAACAGTTGAATATTTGTCTCATGCACACATATGGAAAATACTTTACATCGTGAGATTTTTCCAAAATCAAGGCCACATCGCCTTTCTTTCCTCAGGCCATTACATCTCATATTTTAAGCTTGTGCACATTAACACTTGGTGACTTTATTGTGTACCTACTTACAATGGGTACTAATATTATTTCCTCGCCATAGTGGATGATTATAGTATGACAGGACTCATTTGTTGTCTGCAAAGAGTAATGCTTTTATTGCTCTTCAAGGTTTTATTGAAATGGTAGAAACTCAATTTAGCACTAAACTCAAATACTAATTTGACAATTCCTTTAAACTTGGTTGTTTAGGCAACCAACAACGTGAATATTTGTGAGAAAGGGTATTATAATTCATCAAACTAATTTTGTTGGTGTTCCCTAACACAATCGTGTTGTTGAACGTAAACACAAACACCTCTCAGAAACTGTTAGAGCTTTGCTTTTTATGATCCAGACCTCCACTTAAATATGGGAAGATTGTGATTTAATAGCCACTCATCTCATAAATCTTTTTCCTACAAGACTTCCTGGTATGAGATTTTACTTGGTAAACCACCTTCTTATGCACAATTACGATGTTTTGGTTGTTTGTGTTATGCCTCGTCTCCCAAACTTGGCAGGGATAAGCTCCAACCTCTTGGCTAAAAAGGGTACAAATTGTACAATATTCATACAACATGACATCTTTGTTTCTAGAGATGTTATTTTCTTTATAAATTTGTTCCCTTCCACTCATGTTTTTGATCCCTCATTCATTCCTCTTTTATGGATGATTTTCTCGATTCCATGTTGACACTTCATCGCCATCTTCACCCTCTCTTTCTGAACCAACTTCTTATCATGAAACCACCAATCATCCTGCTTAGCAAGAAGCCATAAAGAAGGAATTTACTGCCATTGAAGCTAATCACACTTGGCATTCCTATTCTCTCTGAAAAAAAAAACCCATTGAGTACAAATGATTGATAAAGTAAATATCATGTCGATAGGTCAATTAAACGTCACAAAGCTAGATTAGTTGTTAGAAATGGTACCCAACAGGAGAGTATTACATTGTAGTGAAGCTTCCTCCCCTCTTATTAAAATGACTACCACTTGTAGTCTCATGGTCGTTGCTGCCAGAATGAAGAGGAAATTTAACCAACTAGATGTTAATAATGTATTTTTTACATGGGGATCTTGATGAAGAAATTTACATAATTTAACTCCCGGTATGAATATTTCCTCAAAACCTTGTCTCAAACTCAAGAAAAATCCCTTTTGTTGCTTAAAACAAGCATCTCGTCAATGGTATGGTAAACATTCTGAGGCTGGTAGATCTAAAGGATACCTTTTTTCAACAATTGACAATTCCTTATTTATTAAGTCTATTGGTAGTCTGTTGTATTTGTTGTTGTCTATGTTCAATGACATCTTGGTTATTAGGAATATTCCGCTGAAATTCAAGCCCTTAAAGTGTTCGTTTCATGGATTGCAAGGGAATTGGAATGGGAATTCGGGCAGAAACTTAAATTTGATTTGTAATTTAGGTGTATTTGTTTCGCATAATGGAATGGAATTTGGATGGAATTGGAATCTAGATTCTCTTCCTTATGTTGTCGTTCAACCCCAACTCACTTTCTTGTTGAAACCAACAAAATAAGAAGTGAAATCAACATTCCAATTCCATTAAGATTCCATTCCATTCTGTGAAACGAACGCTACCTAAGGTTTTTCTTGATTCAGCGTTAAAAACTAACGAATTGGGTCATGTCAGTTACTTTCTTGGTGTTTAGGTTTTACCTCAGCATCATGGCGTTATCACAATCCATAGCAAACTTTCGGCTGATTTACTTATTGAGTTTTCATATGCTGATTCAGTTACTAGATCTCATTTTCCTGCAAATTTGCGATTACGTGCCAATAAGAGGCTTCCATGTTTTGATTCTCTATAGTATCGTCATTTGGTATGGAAATTGAACCATTTCACTCACCCTAGGCCTGATTTGGCCTTTATGATCCAGTTCCTTAGTCAATTTAATGCAAACCATCGTGAGCCTCACTAAACTGCTTTGTATACCTTGGATTATGTTCGTGGCACACTCTCTCAAGGTTTCTTTTTTCAACAGAATGGGTGTTTTTTCTTTCCTACAAGCCCAATGTTTTGATTGGGCATTTTGTCCCAATACTCACACTCACAGAGATCTGTTAGTGGCTTTTATATCTCTCTGATGGTAAGGATGGCAATGGAACCCAAACCCAATAGGTCGAAACCCGACACATTGGAGTAGGTTTAGGGTCGGTTAATCAGGTTTGGGACGGGTTTGAGATTAGTTTTTTTTCGCAGGTTTGGGATTAGTTTTTATTTTTTCTCGGGTTTGGGATTAGTTTTTATTTTTCTCGCTGGTTTGGACGAGCTTGGATTTGGTGATATACCCGTTTACCCGACCCAATTACCTGATAAAGTATACCTGTTTACCCGATTGTATACCCGACATAATTCCTTTTATTTCTTTAAAGTATTGATATATATTTGTGATGTTCACATTTCTCAAAACTCACTTTTGAGTCATTGAGTCAACTTATTTGATCAATGTATGTGGTTGGGACGAGTTTGGGGTTGGGACTACCTAAAGCCGTCCAAAACGCGACCCTGTCTGATGGAAGTCCAGTCTCTTGTAAATCGAAGAAACAAACAATTGTTTCTTTGAGTTCACCTAAGGCTAAACGTGGTCCCTTCAAGGGGTTACATCTGAGTTAGCTTGGCTTACCAGACTTTTGCATGAGTTTGTTGTTTCAAATGTCACTTCTATTCCGATTACGTGTGATAGTCATACCTGTAACACCACAACCGACGACAGAAACATCGAGGTGTCACAAATATATTGTTCAATAGCACATGATTAAACTATTAAAGTTGAAATATTCATTTATTCACATTGTTCAACAGCACATGATTAAACTATTAAAGTTGAAATACTCATTTATTCAATTTAAATTATCCAAACAACAATTTAGAAGACAATATGTTAACAAACAAAACAATAATCCAAATTAAACGTAAAACTAGGTCCAAGCTCCTATGTGAAAAAAATCAAGTGTCAACTTCAAGAAGTTGGTGAGCAACATAAGTTACATGTATAATGTAATATAATGTATTGTGTATGTATGTATGTATGTATGTATGTATGTATGTATGTATGTATGTATGTATGTATCATGAAAATGAAAGTGTACAATTCACATTGCATGATAATCATCTAAAGAAGAAAATTAATAAGCAAAACACGAAACTAGGTATACACTCAAACTTATGTTGACATGAATCAATTTGAGTAACAAGTGACCCTCTTGCTTGAGTACGGTTTCAATCATCCCCAACTCCTAGGAGTGAGATGGGTTGTCAATCCTATAACACTACAATGTATTACCATTCGGCTTTATCATAGTTAATGAATGTACTTACTTATAATTAATCATGCAAGCCACACAAAAGCAACTAGAATCATACAGGCCATAAAGAATTTGAATTGTCATGTATAAAATTTGTATGGTTGAATAAAGCACATGTTACCCTCAAAATGTAAAAGTCTAAAATGGGGTATGTTAACTCACCTTAGGTAGCAAAGCAATCACACAAGCTGCTTGAAACAAGTATGTTGGGAGAATCCTAAAGTGTCACCCTATAATATTTAATTGATGGTTTTAATTGATAAGAACTATTGTTAGGGTTTGAAGCATGTTAGATCCATAGGAAATTAGGGATTCCTAAAACTAATTTGGGAATTTTAGGGTTTTAAGTTTGAAATGTTTTCAAGTGATTAATTAAGACAAATATTGAACAAAAAATATTATTAAGAATAGTCAGTAATTTATAATGTAGTTCAAATCAATTACTAAGCATAACACAAGGGAATTATAAAACAATTATGCATAATAATTTAAACAGGTGAAACATTTAATTGGTTTAAATGGGAGAAAATAATTAACTTAATTTATAAATTAATTATTTTTAAAAGTGGGGAAATTAGTTTTTTTTAACAAATCAAATTTAAATGATAAATATTGCACAAAAAATTATTTACCAGACAATTAGGATTTATTTCTTAATTTATGTTAAATAAATAGTTGTAGAAGTTTATAAAAAATAAGAGTAAATTGCGGTTTTGGTCCCAGTGGTTTAGTGAGTATTGTTACTATTTACAAAACTTAAATGTGTTGCAATTTTAATATTAATATTTCTATTTTAATACGGTTTTGATCCACAATACTAATTTCATCCAAGTTATTATTTAACCTTCGTCATATGTTTGGCATGTGCAGGGGTATTTTAGGATATAACCATTCAAATAAAAAGGCCTGGATATATTTCATCTTTCATCTTCACTCTTTGAAGAAACCCTAGATAAGATATGTATAACCATAAGCAAAAAATTAGAAGTTGATATTTTCTAATAATAAATGAGAACACTTTGATTCCTTTAGTCGATGTGTATTCTTCTACTTGCATTACACTAGTACACCACACATTAGCTCTTGCTTGGCTTAATTTGACACTTTCGTTTAATTTCCTCTTGACCTATAAAGTAATAGAATACATAGAAATAATATATCTGCACACATTAAAACAATTGCGTTGTTTGAATTCCAATCATGCCTCACTGTTTTGAGGGCTGAGTTACTCACACTACCCTTCTCACCCTATCAGACAATATCCCATTCGTTCATTACAAACTAAACCTTTCACAACTCTTATCAATGAAGCAAGTTGCCTACTCCGAAACATGAAACGTCGTGTGGCTAATCTGCTCATCTGATGTGCGTGAGGATTAAAAAAGAGGGTTTTACAAAGTTGATATCCTGGCTTGTTCATTTGAATGATTATTGCCTAAAATACCTTGCACATGCCTAATATGTGACAAGTATTTAACAATAACTTGGATGGAGTTAGTATAGTGGACCAAAACCGTAATAAAATATAAACATTAGTATTAAAATTACAAGACATTTGGATTTTGTAAATAATAACAATAACCACTAAACCACAGGGACCAAAACCGCAATTTACTCAAAAAATAATTTGTTCAAGGCAAATTAATTTATACAAAATTTGTTTTCTAAATAAATAACTTGATTAATTACCAATATGATAACTGTTTCAAAATAAATTATATTTTTTCTAATCTACATGTAAAACAAGAAATAAATTCTGAAATTTAAAAAAAAAATCTATTTTTAAAACTCGTTATCGTATTTTCTTTTTGAAATTTAGATTACCAAATATGTTATTATATTATTCGATGTTTTTAGTTAAAAGCTGATTAAATATATTAAGTTAACCATGTATATAATTAATTTAGTCATAAATATTATTAGAATTAAGAGTTTAATGAAAAATAAGAGAAAATATACTTATTAATTAACATCTGCAGAATACTTGATTTAATAAATAAAAAAAACACTGATTATAAAAAACAAAAGAAAAAATAACTACAATAATTAGCAGGTTATGTATAAAAAATACGGAGCAGGACCGGGTCAATCTTGTGACCGCAACCGGCCAAAGCCTTAGAGCACACGCATAGTGAGAGAAACAGATAAACCAAGCAAGACAAGTTTGTAGACAAATATACGCTAGCTTTGGGTTTTTTAGGAGAAAAGGACAAGGCACGACCGATCCTGACTATGCACGGTCGTGCATAACTATCTCCAACACCACTATAAATAGAAGTTATCCCCAATCATTTCAAGCATTCCTTTTTTTGTTCTCTTACTTACAAGTGTGTGTGTATATTCAAGTTTATGGTTCAAAGGGTTTTTTGTTTCTTCATTTATGTTCTATTATTTTGTCAAAAACATTAGAGAAAGAAAATAAATAGATACAAATATAAAAGACTAAATAAAGAAACAAAATATATGAACGTAAAAAAAGCCATCTATGGAGGGAATTATGGAGAATAGTAAGGAGAATATTTTAATCCCTAATACTCCCCCTCAAGTTGGAGTGTGTAGGTTGATAACACCTAACTTGCCAAGTAGGAAACCGAGTTGAGGAGCACCTTGAGCTTCAAACATTTTATTCCTTTCATGAAAGACCGGATTATTGGCGATGTGTCTAGCGGCTTGGTTATCACAAAATAAAGGAGTTGGACCTTCGAATGGAATATCTAACTCATGTAAAAACCATCGCATCCATAGAACTTCGCTAACCATAGAAGCCATGGAACGATATTCTGCGTCAGCGGAAGAGCGAGAAACGATGGATTGCTTCTTAGTTTTCCATGAGACAGGAGCACCTCCAAGGAGGAGTAAGTATCCTGTTCTTGACCGTCTTGTAAAAGGACATCCGAGCCAGTCGGACTCACAGCATGCCGTGAGATTATACCCTCCGGATCGTGGTAAAAGGATGCCTTGTCCTACTGTAGCTTTTAGGTAACGAAGCACACGATGAGCAGCATTCAAATGGTTTTGTCACGGGTCACTAACGAACTGGCTCAAGACGTTAACTGCATATGTGATGTCGGGTCTGGTAGCTTGCAAATAAAGTAATCGTCCCACCATCCGACGATACAAACTGTTGTCAATCTTTTGTTTTGTCTCTCCTTTATCAAGTTTCAAGTTTGGTTCTATAGGAAACGAGTTGGGTCGGCAACCTTGTAGCCCGCAATCTTCGAGAATATGTAGGGTGTACTTCCTTTGGCTCAAGACGAGGCCTTCGGAAGTACGGACCACCTTGATGCCAAGAAAGTATTTAAGATCCCCTAGATCTTTGATGCCAAATTGTTTATCGAGCTCGTTTTTCATGGCTTGTATTTGATCATGATTATTTCCAACGATAATGACATCATCTACATATATCAAGGCTGCAACGAAGCTATTCTTTTGTTTATGAGTAAAGAGAGAGTAGTCGGACTTGCATTGTTTGAAACCCATATTGATGAGGGATGTTGTAAATTTTTATGCCAGTATCGTGAGGCTTGTTTTAACTCGTAGAGAGATTTCCTTAATTTGCAAACACGGGTTTCATTCTTTTTAGAAAATCCTTGTGGAGTCTTCATGTTAACTTCCTCGTCAAAATCTCCATGTAGAAACGCATTGTTCATGTCGAGTTGGTTGATGATCCAGTTTCTCTTAACTACTACGGCCAAAAGAGTTCTAATCGTGATGAGCTACTGGAGCAAACGTATCGTGATAGTCAACTCCTTGTTGCGTGAATCCCTTTGCAACAAGACGACCTTTATAACGTTCCACCTCCCCGTTTGATTTATATTTCACTTTGTAGACCCATTTCGAGTTTATGGCTCGTTTGCCTTCCGGTAGATCCGTGAGTGTCCATGTCCCGCTTTCTTCAAGAGCTTGTATTTCTCTTTTCATGGCCTCTTTCCATCGGTCATCCTGTTTGGCTTGTGCAAAATTTTTTGGCCCATTATTGGAATGAATGGCCGTTAGAAAAGCTTTGTGTGAGTCAGAAAAAACGCTCATACGAAACAAAATTAGACAAAGGATGTACCGTAGAAGAGTTTTGATTCGATGCGGGATGTGTGGGATCAACAGATGGGGGAAGCTTGACTTCAAAGTCCTTAAACCAAGTCGGTTGAGATCGAGTTCGTTTTTCCCGTCCCTCTTCAAGATTTATTTCTCCAACCCCATTGTGCTCATTTGGGTCATGTGTTTCTGTTCTTGGGCCATGAGGGAGTGAACTTCCATATGAATTTTGAGATTCATCCAACTCATTCACGTGGTCAACCTCATGTTGAGGTGGTGAACCACTAATAAAGTTTTGATCAAAATTTTGAGATTCTGTCTCCATTTCTTCATTAATTTCCTTTGGGACATCATCCTCCACTTGGTTATGAATTTCAACATCAACTTCAGTGGATGGATTTTCTTACTCAAAAAATATCTTGGTGTTGACAAATTGAAGTGACTTTGTTAAAAGGAAAGTGATTTTCATGAAACCTGCTATCTCTTGAGACAACAATTTTATTGCTTTAAAGATCATAAACTTTATAACCATTTTTGCCTCCCGAGTATCCCAAAAAAAACACCAGGCCTCCCCATCATTTCGAACTTACCCCTTTCGTGTCGGTGTTCTAATAATATGCTAGACAACCGAAGGTCCTCATAAAGTCATAGTCGGGTTTTTGGTTATGAAGCAGTTCGAAGGTTGTTTTATTCCCAATGACTTTAGAAGGTAACCGATTGATGACGTATGCTGCTGTTAAGACACACTCTCCCCAAAACCTCTTTGGTAAATTAGCCTGAAACCTTAGTGCTCGGGCGGTTTCAAGCGGGTGTCGATGCTTTCTTTCTACAACATCGTTCTGTTGAGGGGTGTGGGGGCAGGTAGTTTCAAGTAAAATTCCATTATCTTTGTAAAAATTCACCATGTTATTAGATGTGAACTCCCCTCCATTATCAGATCTAATCTTCTTGATATTCTTTCCGAATTGTGTTTTTACCATTTTTTGAAAATCCTTTAAGCACATACTAACTTCATGTTTAAATTTTAATAAGAACAACCACACGGCTCTACTGAAATCAACGATTGTTAAAAAATACTTTGCCCCGGTAAAGGAAGGCGTACGATATGCCCCCCAAATATCACAATGCAATAAATCAAAACAATCTACAGTTTTAGTGGTACTGACATGAAAAGGGAGTCTCGTGTGCTTAGACTTAGATCAAGAATCATAAATCTTGTCAAAATTAGCATTTTTAAGAAAACTAATGTGGTTGAGTTTTTCAGCGGAAGCGTGTCCTAACCTTTTATGCCAAGTGTCATTAGTCACCACCATTGCTGTAACGCCCTGCGTGTTCATACTTTCCATATTTAGAAAGATCATGTCGTATTCTATTTCTGGAAACCCATGTAATCATTTATATTCATCTTTCCGTTGTAATCATTATTCCAAGACTTGAATTATAATGAAACGCGTGTTCTATTTTAATCATGGTCTATTTTAATCATGTCAAACTCATTTGTGTTCTACATATTGCTACTTGATCCGCAATACACGCAAACGTTCGATAAACTTACAATATGTGACTTACATGCTAAAATACGAAACTTATACGCGATGTTCATACTTGATCATACTTGTTAATACTCATTAGTATGCTTGCATTTCATGAATAAACCTTGTAATATGCCTTTTATGCGAAAAACAACTTAAAGACCATCAAAAAAAACTCCATGGGCTAAAAATGGCAAAAATTAATGAAGTTTGGAAGAATTACCTTCTCGCGGGCAGCGAGCGTGTTTCCCATTTCCTCTCACTCCCCGCCAGTCCCCCTAATCCGCATAAATATATTTTCAGCTCCTGGTTGGTCAATTTTGTGTTTGTTTAGTGTGTTTCTTGCATTAAATCAACTCCCAACCAACCCTAATCCTCAACTATAAAACCCACATACTTCCACACTTCCTCCACTTTACAAACTCACTAATCTCACTCTCAAACACTCAAGAACTCAGCTGGAAATCAATAACTTGGCAGATTCATCTCAAGTTACTAAAGTGAGCATAACCTCACTTATACTTCATTTTTATCAATCATTCTTTCTTCTTAGCACTTGGAACAAACCTTAGGTATCTATCCATATGTTTTCCATGGAAAACCAAGGCTGGAACATCAACCAAATAAGGTCCAAAGTGCAAGAAAACTTTCTGTTTTCATTCAAACTTTGTTAAACTTGTTTAACTTGAGTCTAACTCATCTCAAACCTATGTCCAAATGCTTACAACACTACTAGTGGTTGGTTATGCTTAAAGCCAAGGTTGAGACATGTCAAACTAGGGGTTAAAACCTCACAAACTTTTGTTTTTAACTAGGGTTTACACCCACAAGTAGTGTCCAAGTTAACCTTGTTGAATATGTGATATTTGGACTAGCTTGGGCTATCCATCATTGAATCCACACACTACTTGATGATTTCATTAGTTTAGATTGTTGTTCTTATTTAGTTCATATCCCTCGTTGTGTATCACACAAGTGTAGTGGTGAACATTTGAGGTGCCTAAATGGAAGCTTGTTCTTCCTACCTAATGCATGAAATCCATGACACAAAGAGGTACCTAAATGGAGACTTTGATCTCCTACCTCCTACTTGAATCATATGTATATATTTATTATAAGCTAAGTATGTATAGGACTATGTAACAAAGACTTGATGATAACTTAATAGTTAATTGTTAAGAAACTAACTACATCATCTAAGGGCCACACGCTTGTTACGATTCTAATGGATCTTTGAATCCATGAAAACACACCAAACCCTTGAGGTTTCTATAGTGTCAAGAACAAGTGTCGTGAGTACAAAGATGATTATTTTCATAATACTATTTTTTTTACATTATTTTAATTCCGAATCTATAATCCTCCGAAACTCCCAATATTCATACGCCTTTGTTACTTCTTGTAGAAGGACAAGGTGCTCCAAGATAATCAACCCAACACTCTCGGAATCCAAGTCGGATAAGCTTGCAAAACCGTGAGTATACTCGATCCCATTTTCCATCTTTAATATTTTGGGTGCAACATGTACAAAACACAATAAACACTTATTTACAAATTCACTCGATCCTTTATAACATGATACTTATTTATATACTTGAATAATGCATGCTATGTTCGACTTGTGTTATATGCTCATTAACTTTGCTAGCCAACCTTAACAAATATAGCGCTATAGGAGTAACGTCCGCCCGTACGCTTGTGGTATTGTTAAGTAAACTATTAAACACCCATTTTATGACAATGTTGGGTAATCACAATTGCGTTAGACTATGGATTGACATATAAGAGCACATGTTTAGTATGTTATGACAATTATATGCAATGTTGCCATGTTGGATATGAGACAAACTATTTCATTATTATACTACGTACCAAACTTGTATGCTCACCAACTTTTTGTTGATATATATTACTTTAATACATGTTGCAGGAAACTAAGTTGATGCCGATGAAGAAATACATTAGGGTGGATTAGATACACACCTAGTTTTAATTTCATGTATTTTGATTCTATGTTGTATTGTCGTTTGAAACATGTCGTACTTTCCCTTTTGAACCATTGTAACAACAATTTAGTAGCAATGAAATTTTGAATTATCAAATATTGTCGCAAAGTAGTATTATGACGTGTTGAGCAATTTGTTCGACTCATCCTGATGTTTCGGCCATCGGTTGGTGTGTGACAGATTGGTATCAGAGCCATAACTATAGGAAATTAGGAAAATTGCCATGCTCTTGACCTAGTCTATAGTTTAAGTGCCCGATTTTGACCATTCTTTATTTATGATTAAAAATGTTAATTCTCCCTACTTTGCTTCTACCTCTTCTTTATGTCTTAAACATACAATGTGTCTTTTCTAAGACACATTACAAAAGTTACACACTTGAAGACACTCTTATTACATCAACAAGGCAATTCGCACCAAGATAGGCCCATTGGCCCACAATTTTTGGTAAAATCCATCATTCCGCGTTTATGATTTTTACACAAAGTTACGCCATCAAGCTAGGAGTGATATCCACATCTTGATGGAAACTTCCATTTTAAACTCTAGTGGACCCTTGCCAACGAGACGGAATTTGCTCCTTGTTAGGTAAGTACCAACCACATTTAGGGTACGATGTTATCAAGTTAGGGTGAACCCCGCACCTTGTTAACTAGTCCCATTCCTCGATTTTCAATCTCGCTAAAGTCTTGTATTTTCGATCGACTAGGGACATGTAGTAACTGGAAGGGTGAATACCGTTAGTCGCTTCTCGATGAGAGTATTCTACCTATTAGGCCAAAGCATGTTTCCTTAACTCGAAAGGATCGTCGACCCACTTTAGAATAGTTGACGTTTCTCTACCCGAAACATTCCAATGTTTTATTGAGCCTATCTTTTATGATTAATCAATTTCAATGTGTTTTATACTTTGAACGTTTGTAACTTCGTTTCAATCACACAATTTGCACTTTCCTCGCAATCTCAAACAACAACAATCCTTCGTGAACAAACTAAATTTACACTCTTTTATGTCAATATTTGTGATTATACCATGTAAATACTTATTTTGCCAATGTAAACTATTTGAAACTATGTGCTACATGTTACTTGCTAAATTATGCAAAATGTCTTTTCTCAAAAACATTATGATCAAGTCTCATCTCTTATCATCAACCTTGTAGATATCTTCCAACCGTCTTTCCAACTCCAAAAGGAACTCCAAGTCGAACTCAAGCAAGAAGATGCTTGCGTTCATGGCCAAGCAAATGGCTCAAGTGATTCCCGACATTGTGAGCAAGGTTACCGCTAATGCCGCCAACTCGTCTGTCAACTCCAGAACTGACCAACCTAAGCCTACCTCTTTCAACTACAAGCACTTTATCGCTTGCAACCCTAGGCCATTCACTGGAAACGAGGGTGTCACCGCTATACTCGAATGGTTTGAGAGCATCAAAGTGACATTCATCAACAGTGACTGTCCTGAACACCTCAAAATCCAAAGCGCGACGGGCGTCTTCCAGGCTCGAGCACTCGAGTGGTGGACGAACGAGCGTAACATTCGTTCCAACGAAGAAGCCTATGCCCTCCCTTGGATCAAGGTTAGGGAGATGATGATGCTGGAGTTTTGTCCTCCACAGGAACAAGAGAAGCTTGAGGATGAATTTTGGAACCTCAGGCAAGTGGGTGACGATAACCTCGGTTACACCACCCGCTTCAAACAATTAAGCATCATCATTCTCCACCTCGTGAACACGCCTACATGTGCCATTAGGAAACACCTCAACGGCCTTCCTCCTGCTATACGTGATCCCATCTAAGCCTCGAGACCCGACAACATCGAGATGTGTTATCGCCTAGCCGCGGAAATCAATGATAACCAATTTCGGGATAAAACCAAACCCTCCAACTCCACCAAATCTGCCCACCAAGCCACCACCGAACCTAGTGAACCTAAATCTCAACCGCGAAACAGCAATGGCAAGAAACGAAAGTTTCAAAACCAAAGTTGCAACGCAATTACACCCGCTGTTTCCCCAAATCCCCCTCAATAACCTACAAGAAAACCGTACGTTGGGAATCATCCCAATTATACCATATGCCATCACCATCACCTAGCCAACATCGCATGCCGTCATTGCACAAATTGCAATCGGTTTGGGCATATAACTGTCGCTTGCGAAGTGGTCCTGCACCACAAGGCAACCAAAACCAACAACCACCCCAAAACCAAAACCGTCAGAACCCTGCCAACAATGTTCGAGCCTGCTTCAAATGCTGTGATCCAAATCACCTTCATCCCTAATGCCCTCAAAACAATCATGAGCAGCAGCAGTAGCCTCGTGGTCGCTCTTTCAACATCAACGCGAACCAAGCGCAACACGACAATGAAGTCGTAAAAGGTATGTTCCTTGTCAATGGCTTATATGCTTCTTTACTATCTGATACTGGTGCGGATAAAAGTTTTGTATCCATAGAATTTGAACCAATGTTAAATTGTGCACGCTCTAAGCATCCAAAATCTTTCACCGTCGAAGTTGCCGATGCAAGTCTATCACCATCGACTCTGTTCTTCGCGATTGTTTTCTCACTCTTAATAATCATGTGTTCAGTAACATCCGTCAAAAAACGGATTTACCAAACTCGCTCCGTTTATTAACCGAACAATCAGTTAAAAATTTCGTTGCGTATTTAATGCCCAAAATAATTTTAAACGATACATAATTAATGAGTATATTGGAATATATATTTTGTTTTTGAAAAACTGTTAAAAACAATGAAATAAAAATAAAATGGTACTGCCGGGTTTCGAACCCGGGTCAGTCAGCCGGGTCAACAACAACTTAACACTCAACTCTCCAACCACTGCGCCACTTGTATTTCTTGTTCAACATGGTTATCGAATTCAAAATCGGCGCGCCCAAAATTCAGTCGTCGGAAATTCCGACTAACTCGCCAAGCATTGATGGTTACTTCAGTTATAACGTAAACTCTAATCACTACATCGGTTATAACCGATGCCAGAGTCCGCGACACAAGTTATAACCGCCGGAGAGTTTCTAACTGACGAATCAAGTCGGAAATCGGACCAAATTCATCGATGACCTACCCTATAAATACCTCCTCGAACCTCTGCAAGCTTTTTCGCTCAAAACCGCACCTTTACCTAACGTAATTCCACTCGCCGGAAATGTTCTGCACATCGCCGGAAAACCGAACCCTTCACTTCTGAGCCTTACTGAACGCCTAGAACTTATACCGAAGCCACTCACATCCATCTCAAGCTCTCTGAAGACTCTCTGCCGCAGGACACACGTCGCCGGAAGTTTCTGTTGTCACCGGAGTTTCGCCGGAGAAACAGAGGAGTCCAGTTGGTATACCTTACGCTTAAATCCTTCTTTCTTTTTATTTAATCCCACATGTAATTAACCACCAGACACTAACGAACATGATTTAAATCTTCGAACCAGTCGGACTTCCGATTCTGGTTAAAATCTAACGAAGAAGACGAAGTGTCCGTTGGCTATAAGTTTAATTTAATTCAAGATATAACTCGGGTTAGACACACAGTCCAGCGGTGGACTGTGTGCAAATAAAACACGCAAACGTCTCGAGTTCGATACTTGTCCCTCGCATGCTTGCCTTAATAAAAATGTCTTTTTTTAACCGAACCGGAGTCACCGCTGTTACATGTTAAGTTTAATAAAAACCAGAATAATAACCAAGTTAGACACACAGTCCAGTGGTGGACTGTGTGAATGTTTAATCACAGGTCACGAGTTCGAGTCCGGTCTACTGCACTGATCCGGACAATTATCTAACTTTTTAAATAAGGCAGAAATGAAATAACGAAGTTTGTTTATAAGTATAATATAAATCAGATTATTTAACAAGTTAGACACACAGTCCAGCGGTGGACTGTGTGTTAACTCAACCCACAGGTCCCGGGTTCGAGACCTGTGGAGCGCACCGGTCCGACGCATTTAAATCGTTTTTAAAAATAAATGATTTTCGGTTTAATCTAATTAGTATATAAATATAATTAAAAACAGAAATATTTCGGGTTAGACACGTAGCTCAGTTGGTAGAGCTGCGTGCACGCGAACGGGAGGTCTCGGGTTCGAGCCTCACCCAGCGCACACAATTACGCATGCGAACCGGTCAACAGTCAAGGTCAAGGTCAAAGTCAACGGTCAACGGTCAAAAAGTCAAATTTTTTTATTATTTTTTATTCATTTTATTTAAAAATCAATTAAAAATACTTAAAAATAACATTTTTAAGGTTAGAAAATAGCCTTAAACTCACAAAAATACACCCAACAATCCTACTAAAATGGATTAATAAAATCCGTTTACTTACCGAACCATTATGCCATTATCTAGGTTAATTTCACTCATGGTTAAAACCACTTCGTGCGCATTCAACATCATCAACCGAACGCACCCACTGTGAGTGAATCTTACAACTCCCCTTTTAATTACACGTTTTGGGGTGTGTCATGTGTCACCAAAAATTAACTCGTTTACTTAAACTAGTGCCATACCATATTGTGATCTAAACTTAGATTGTTTATATTGTTTGTGGTTATGTATTTCTTTTAGTCAACTTATATGAAATTCATTCATTAAGCCCATCAGTTCCTCGTGGGAGACGAGTTGAGCAACGCGTGCCTCAAAACAAATCCATTATTGTTCGTGTGTGAATTATTTAGTTTATGTTGTTTGTAGTTATATACTTTATATTGTCAAGTTTATGCAAATCATTCATTAGGCCCATCAGTTCCTCGTGAGAGACGAGTTGAGCAACGCGTGCCTCAAAACGATCCATTATTTTTCATGTGTGCATTATTTAATATTAAATGATTGGTGTATAAGTTTATATCTATTTTTACTCATGTGTGGTTGTGCACTTTATTTTATTATCAATTAAATAAACTTGCTCAAATGTTTTCCATAGGATTCACTCGCCAACTTTTGTTGATCCAAAAACCATTTTTACACATGATACAGGTGAACAGGATGAAGCAAGGAAAACATAGGAAATGCCTTAGAAGAAAATAAAGAAGCTTAGATTGATGTTAGGTCATGATGTAATTATGATTGTAAATTTCCCATTAAATTGTATTAATGAATATGAAACGTTATAATAAATGTCATGAGCTTTGATGATAACCCAATCATGCCCCGGTCACTTTTTCCGCTGCGGGTCGGGTGTGACAGATTGGTATCAGAGCCATGACTATAGGGATATAGGATAGGTTATTAGACCCTTAGAGCCTATACTATAGTTTGCTTAAATTTTAATTGTTTAGGTGGTTACATACAAACTTATGATGTTTATTTGTTTCATATTTGTTCATACTTACAGTCAAACATACATACTTATATACACATTCATCATACATATATCAATGTTCATATATTCAATTCATCTTCATACTTTTGTTATTCAAAGATTTTGTTGCAATTTTCAAATCTCATCAAAGTAAGTTCTGCGACGGGCATGTAGTAACTGGAAGGGTACAAGTACCGGTAGTCGGAACGTCCTGTCTAGGTTGGCATTCGTATAAATCCTATACAACGGACCAGTTTGCCTACCTGGGGACTAACGATGAGAGTACGAAGGACCTATTAGGCCAAAGCATGCCACACCAAACGTCGTTCGAACTAACCCACTTTGAGGTGTCATCGTGTCTACACCTGGACACATTCCGAATATCACACGTTATATACATATTTCTCGATTTTCTCCGGGTTTTAGTGTACGTAGCCAGGCTAACACATGCGAACCATATGAAAAACCCGGTATTCATGGGGGCCCACATGATTACGAAGGTGAAGTATGGCGGCATGTAGGGCCTAATGACGAGCAAAGCCCAAGACATCCTATGGATGTAGTAGATTTATTTTTCTATAACTATTTTATGAATGTTCATTCCTGAATGCGACCCATGAACCCAAAAGCATCCAACTCATACTCTTGACATGTATTCCTTGTAGATGTCTTCTAGCCTCGCCCGTAGGAAGATGAGAGCAGGAAAAGCTCGCGAGCGCATGGCTGTCCTAATCGCTCAACAAATGGCTGCCGTAATACCCAACATTGTAATCCAAGTCCAACAAGCACTTACCGCTAATCCTGTCAATCAAGAAGATCAACACGTTATCAACCCTCCCCCAAATACCACTAAATGCACCTACAAGCATTTCAAATCATACGACCCTCCAAAATACAAAGGGACTGAAGGTGTCACTGCTCTCCTCCATTGGTTTGAAGAAATGGAGAACACTTTTCTAAATTGCGATTGCCCCAATGATCGCAAAGTGCGATATGCTACCAGTCGTTTATATGGAATAGCACTTACTTGGTGGAATACAGAGAAGGCCAAACGAGGTGTTGAAGATGCTATGACTTTAACTTGGGATGAATTGAAGGAAATCATGACCAGACGATTTTTCCCAAGGAGCGAAATCAAGAAATTAGAAGATGAATTTTATTCGTTGAAGCAAAAGGAAGGAGACCACACCACATACAACAAAAGATTCCTCGAGTTACATCAGATGGTTCCCAACTTGTTCACTCCCCTCTACCGGTTGATCGAGCACTACATTCGTGGTCTTCCGTCAAAGATTCAAGACTCTGTAATAAGTACCACGCCTGCAACTTTGGAAGCAGCAATGGAGTTAGCTACAGAGCTCACCGAGAACCGAATCCGGAACAAAGACTTCAAGGAGGAGAAGAAGAAGGATAAAGCATCGACTGAAACCCCCGACTACACCCAAACCGAATCCCCTTCTCAACCCAATTCTAAGAGAAAAAGAGACGGGCAACTTTTCGCTACTATCCAACAAAATCAACCAATTTCACACGCCATACCCATCCAAGCTATCCCAATCACCCAAGTGACACCCAACTCAACCTACCCGAATAAGAAACCATATCTTGGACCTCACCCTCGATGCAACAACTGTTTTTATCACCATCCCCTTACCTTACCTTGTCGACTATGTGCAACTTGTGGACGCTATGGTCATTTGAGCAAGGTTTGCCGCACCTTTCAAAACCAAATCTCTCCCCCTACTCAAAACATGATCCAAACCTATCAACAATCCCAATACCCCATGTTCCCATACGTTCGAGCTTGTTTCAATTGTGGCGATCCTACCCACTTTAGAAACACGTGCCCTCGATTAGTTAACATCATCAACACTCAAGCTCAGTCAAACCCAGTTAACCAAGTAAATCAAGAAAATCCAATCACTAGGCCACCATCAAGGGGAAGAGTTTTCAACATCAACGCCAATCCTGTCGAAGATAATGACGGCCCAAACGAAGATACCCACCTAGTCCTCTTCACCGGAAATCAAGATTCAACTCCAATCGTTTAGTTTTATGTTTTTCTTTATGTTTTAGAATCACATAGAACCAATCATAACTTAAGGATAAAGCAATGAAACTTTGACGAGAATATGGTGGATACGCCGCTGGTACTTCCTATGTATAAGTATTCTTGCCAAAGGATCGGAGGCATTATCTGGCGGTTATGAGAGGTTCCATGTGTAAACTGTTTGAGTAATTATTGTTTATTATTTTCAGTACATGCAATTTCATAGGCCGCCGCTCCCCATTACATTATGAGCGTTGAGCATGTTCCCCATTTCATTATGAGCGTGAACCCGGCGTGCCCACATACGATCGGCTCCGTTTGATTGACCCTTGATCGCACAGACATTTTTCATTTTCAGTACATGCAATACGATCGGCTCCGTTTGATTGAGCCTTGATCGCACAGACATTTTTCATTATCAGTATCTTGTGGTTGTTGTGTTTGTTGTAGAGTCACATAGAACTAATCATAACTTGCGGATAAAGTCAATGAAAATTTGACGAGAATATGGTGGATACGCCGCTGGTACTTCCTATATATAAGTATTCTTGTCAAAGGATCGGAGGCATTATCAGGCGGTTATGAGAGGCTCCATGTATAAGCTGTTTGTGTGATTATTGTTTAGATTAAATTTATTATTTACAGTACATGCAATATGATCGGCTCCGTTTGATTGAGCCTTGATCGCACAGACATTTTCATTTTCAGTACATGCAATACGATCGGCTCCGTTTGATTGAGCCTTGATCGCACATACATTTTTCATTATCAGTATCTTGTGGTTGTTGTGTTTGTTGTAGAGTCACATAGAACTAATCATAACTTGCGGATAAAGTCAATGAAAATTTGACGAGAATATGGTGGATACGCCGCTGGTACTTCCTATATATAAGTATTCTTGTCAAAGGATTGGAGGCATTATCAGGCGGTTATGAGAGGTTCCATGTATAAGCTGTTTGTGTGATTATTGTTTAGATTAAATTTATTATTTACAGTACATGCAATACGATCGGCTCCGTTTGATTGAGCCTTGATCGCACAGACATTTTCATTTTCAGTACATGCAATACGATCTGCTCCGTTTGATTGAGCCTTGATTGCACAGACATTTTTCATTATCAGTATCTTGTGTTTGTTGTATTGGTTGTAGAGTCACATAGGACTAATTATAATTCACTGATAAAACCAATGAAAATTTGACGAGAATATGGTGGATACGCCGCTGGTACTTCCTATATATAAGTATTCTTGTCAAAGGATCAGAGGCATTGTCAGACGGTTATGAGAAGTTCTATGTAGGATTTAGTAATTTCTTGGTACATTAGTTGTTGTGTTTATTTATGTTCTATAGTCATAGAATCAATCAATGAAAATTTGACAAGAATATGGTGGATACGCCGCTGGTACTTCCTATATATAAGTATTCTTGTCAAAGGATCAGAGGTATTGTTAGACGGTTATGAGAAGTTCCGTGTAGGTTGTAGTATTATAAGTTTTGCTTTAGGATATAACCATATCCCTCCAAACATATCAAAACTCTTACGCATGATACCATGTTTAGCAAATCAACTCTGCTTATCAATATTTTACCGTAGGCAACAAAAAGCGATTCATGTAACAGGGTACTTAACCCGTACAAGGGACGTTACCGCCTCAAACAAAAACTTAAACTCTTACTCTTTTTCTAAGCATGTAACTGTCAAACTAAACACCATCATGCTTTTAGTCAAATATATCACTACTTAAATTTCGGGACGAAATTTCTAAAAAGCAGGGGATACTGTAACATCGGTCAAAAAACGAATTTACCAAACCCGCTCCGTTTATTAACCGAACAATCAGTTAAAAATTTCGTTGCGTATTTAATGCCCAAAATAATTTTAAACGATACATAATTAATGAGTATATTGGAATATATATTTTGTTTTTGAAAAACTGTTAAAAACAATGAAATAAAAATAAAATGGTACTGCCGGGTTTCGAACCCGGGTCAGTCAGCCGGGTCAACAACAACTTAACACTCAACTCTCCAACCACTGCGCCACTTGTATTTCTTGTTCATTATTGAAGACAATTCATTCATAACATGATTATCGAATTCAAAATCGGCGCGCCCAAAATTCAGTCGTCGGAAATTCCGACTAACTCGCCAAGCATTGATGGTTACTTCAGTTATAACGTAAACTCTAATCACTACATCGGTTATAACCGATGCCAGAGTCCGCGACACAAGTTATAACCGCCGGAGAGTTTCTAACTGACGAATCAAGTCGGAAATCGGACCAAATTCATCGATGACCTACCCTATAAATACCTCCTCGAACCTCTGCAAGCTTTTTCGCTCAAAACCGCACCTTTACCTAACGTAATTCCACTCGCCGGAAATGTTCTGCACATCGCCGGAAAACCGAACCCTTCACTTCTGAGCCTTACTGAACGCCTAGAACTTATACCGAAGCCACTCACATCCATCTCAAGCTCTCTGAAGACTCTCTGCCGCAGGACACACGTCGCCAGAAGTTTCTGTTGTCACCGGAGTTTCGCCGGAGAAACAGAGGAGTCCAGTTGGTATACCTTACGCTTAAATCCTTCTTTCTTTTTATTTAATCCCACATGTAATTAACCACCAGACACTAACGAACATGATTTAAATCTTCGAACCAGTCGGACTTCCGATTCTGGTTAAAATCTAACGAAGAAGACGAAGTGTCCGTTGGCTATAAGTTTAATTTAATTCAAGATATAACTCGGGTTAGACACACAGTCCAGCGGTGGACTGTGTGCAAATAAAACACGCAAACGTCTCGAGTTCGATACTTGTCCCTCGCATGCTTGCCTTAATAAAAATGTCTTTTTTTAACCGAACCGGAGTCACCGCTGTTACATGTTAAGTTTAATAAAAACCAGAATAATAACCAAGTTAGACACACAGTCCAGTGGTGGACTGTGTGAATGTTTAATCACAGGTCACGAGTTCGAGTCCGGTCTACTGCACTGATCCGGACAATTATCTAACTTTTTAAATAAGGCAGAAATGAAATAACGAAGTTTGTTTATAAGTATAATATAAATCAGATTATTTAACAAGTTAGACACACAGTCCAGCGGTGGACTGTGTGTTAACTCAACCCACAGGTCCCGGGTTCGAGACCTGTGGAGCGCACCGGTCCGACGCATTTAAATCGTTTTTAAAAATAAATGATTTTCGGTTTAATCTAATTAGTATATAAATATAATTAAAAACAGAAATATTTCGGGTTAGACACGTAGCTCAGTTGGTAGAGCTGCGTGCACGCGAACGGGAGGTCTCGGGTTCGAGCCTCACCCAGCGCACACAATTACGCATGCGAACCGGTCAACAGTCAAGGTCAAGGTCAAAGTCAACGGTCAACGGTCAAAAAGTCAAATTTTTTTATTATTTTTTATTCATTTTATTTAAAAATCAATTAAAAATACTTAAAAATAACATTTTTAAGGTTAGAAAATAGCCTTAAACTCACAAAAATACACCCAACAATCCTACTAAAATGGATTAATAAAATCCGTTTACTTACCGAACCATTATGCCATTATCTAGGTTAATTTCACTCATGGTTAAAACCACTTCGTGCGCATTCAACATCATCAACCGAACGCACCCACTGTGAGTGAATCTTACAACTCCCCTTTTAATTACACGTTTTGGGGTGTGTCATGTGTCACCAAAAATTAACTCGTTTACTTAAACTAGTGCCATACCATATTGTGATCTAAACTTAGATTGTTTATATTGTTTGTGGTTATGTATTTCTTTTAGTCAACTTATATGAAATTCATTCATTAAGCCCATCAGTTCCTCGTGGGAGACGAGTTGAGCAACGCGTGCCTCAAAACAAATCCATTATTGTTCGTGTGTGAATTATTTAGTTTATGTTGTTTGTAGTTATATACTTTATATTGTCAAGTTTATGCAAATCATTCATTAGGCCCATCAGTTCCTCGTGAGAGACGAGTTGAGCAACGCGTGCCTCAAAACGATCCATTATTTTTCATGTGTGCATTATTTAATATTAAATGATTGGTGTATAAGTTTACATCTATTTTTACTCATGTGTGGTTGTGCACTTTATTTTATTATCAATTAAATAAACTTGCTCAAATGTTTTCCATAGGATTCACTCGCCAACTTTTGTTGATCCAAAAACCATTTTTACACATGATACAGGTGAACAGGATGAAGCAAGGAAAACATAGGAAATGCCTTAGAAGAAAATAAAGAAGCTTAGATTGATGTTAGGTCATGATGTAATTATGATTGTAAATTTCCCATTAAATTGTATTAATGAATATGAAACGTTATAATAAATGTCATGAGCTTTGATGATAACCCAATCATGCCCCGGTCACTTTTTTCGCTGCGGGTCGGGGTGTGACAGTTGGTTATCGCTCTCATACCTATGTAATTAGGTAGTTTCGATATCATCATAGGTATGGATTGGCTTCGTAAGAACCATGCTGAAATCGCTTGTCACGAAAAGTTTGTTCGATTGCTTCTTCCGTCCGGTGACACTTTGCACGTCTATGGAGAAAGACCCTCAAAACGTCTCAAATTCATGTCATTCACCCAAGCGAACAACTACTTACGTAAGGATTACTTTGCCTTTTTAGCCCACATTATAGAAGAAAAGGGCAAGGGAAAGGACGTAAGTGATGTCCCAGTGGTGTGTGATTTTCCCGACGTTTTCTCTGAAGACCTTCCTGGTCCACCTCCTCCTCGTTCAGTTGATTTCCGTATCGATCTCATTCCTGGCGCTACGCATGTCGCTAAATCTCCTTATCGCCTAGCACCCTCAGAAATGCAAGAGCTATCGAGCCAACTTCAAGAACTTCTTGATAAAGGCTTTATACGCCCTAGTACTTCTCCTTGGGGTGCTCCCGTCTTGTTTGTCAAGAAAAAGGATGGTTCATTTCGGATTGTATCGATTATCGCGAACTCAACAAACTCACCGTCAAGAAACGTTATCCTCTTCCCCGCATCGACGACCTCTTTGATCAACTCCAAGGCGCAACTTGCTTTTCCAAGATTGATCTTCGTTCTGGTTACCACCAACTTCGAGTCCTCGAAGAATATATCCCAAAAACCGCCTTCCGTACTAGATACGGTCACTACGAATTTATAGTTATGCCATTCGGTTTAACGAATGCACCCGCGGTCTTCATGGACTTAATGAATCGGGTGTGTAAGTTATACTTGGATCGCTTTGTGATCGTGTTCGTAGACGATATCCTCATCTATTCAAACACTCAAGACGAACACGAGCGACACCTCCATCATATCCTTGAACTTCTTCAACGTGAAAAACTATACGCCAAATTCTCCCAAGTGTGAATTTTGGCTAAATGAAATACAATTTCTCGGTCATGCTGTCAACGAGAAAGGAATTGACGTTGATCCCACAAAAATCAAAGCCGTAAAGAATTTGATCGCTCCTAAATCTCCGTCTGAAATTCGTTCTTTCCTTGGGCTAGCTGGTTATTATCGTTGCTTCATTTCGAACTTTTCAAAAGTCGATGTTCCTCTCACGTCATTGACTCAAAAAAAGAAACCTTTTGTTTGGGGTCCCGAACAAGAGGACTCTTTCCAAACGCTCAAAGACATGATTTTGTTGTATATTGTGATGCATCAAACCGAGGTCTTGGTTGCGTTCTTATGCAACGGGACAAGTTCATCGCTTACGCTTCAAGACAACTCAAGATTCATGAGAAAAACTACACTACACACGACCTTGAACTTGGTGCAGTTGTTTTTGCATTGAAGATATGGAGACACTACCTTTATGGTACTAAGTGTGTGGTCTTCATCGATTATAAGAGCCTTCAGCACATCTTCAATCAAAAGGAACTCAACATGCGTCAACGTCGATGGGTAGAGTTGCTCAACGACTACGACTGCGAAATTCACTATCACCCTGGTAAAGCGAATGTTGTAGCCGACGCTCTAAGTCATCAACCTCATGCGAAGAGTATACACTGTTTCCAGATCCTAAGCAACCTTCAGGACCGAATTCGTAAGGCACAACACTCATCCATCAACGAGAACAACTTATACAATGAGATAAGTATGTTGCCAAAGAACAATTTTCGTCCAAAGCCGATGGTATGTTATACTATCTCAATCGAGTCTGGATCCCGAATCGTGACAACCTTCGTGACTTCTTGATGAAAGAAGCTCATAAATCTCGATACTCTATTCATCCGGGTGCCGACAAGATGTACCAAGACTTGCGTACGTCTTATTGGTGGCCTGGCATGAAGAAAGACATCGCTCTTTACGTCTCGAAATGTCTCACGTGTTCCAAGGTCAAAGCCGAACATCAACGCCCCTCTGGCTTACTCGAACTACCAGAAATTCCCGTCTGGAAATGGGAGAGTATCGCTATGGACTTGATTACCAAACTTCCTCGTACGTCCTCTGGTCACGACAGCATCTGGGTCATTATTGACCGTTTGGCCAAATCCGCGCACTTTCTCCCCATTCGTGAAGACTATAAAGTCGAGAAATTAGCTCGTATCTACCGGACGAAGTCATTTGTCATCATGGTATCCCCATTGACATCATCTCGGTCCGTGATGGTCGTTTCACTTCGCGTCTTTGGCAAACCTTCCAAAAGGCTCTCAGTTTTCACCTCAATCTTAGCACTGCTTTTCATCCTCAATCCACGGTCAAACCGAGCGTACTATTCAAACTCTGGAAGATATGTTTCGTTCTTGCGTAATCGATTTTGGTGGAAATTGGGATTCACATTTACTATTGGTAGAATTCTCATACAATAACAATTATCACGCTAGTATTCAAATGGCTTCATTTGACGCCTTATATTGTCGAAAATTTCGATCGCCTATCTGTTGGCACGAGATTGGTGAAGCTCAACTCACTGGTCCCAAACTCATACAAGAAACAACAGACAAGATCTTGCAAATACGTGATAATCTACTCAAAGCTCGAAGTCGCCAAAAGAGTTACGCTGAAAAAAGACGGAAACCTTTGGAATTCAACGTTGGTGATCAAGTACTTCTCAAAGTATCCCCCTTGGAAGGGTGTAGTTCGTTTTGGTAAGAAGGGTAAACTCGCACCTCGATACGTTGGTCCTTTCAAAATTCTCGAAAGGATTGGAAAGGTTGCGTATCGACTGGACCTACCTGAAGAGCTTAACAACCTTCATCCTGTCTTTCATGTTTCAAATCTCAATAAGTGCCTCGCCAAAGAAGGACTTGAAGTTCCACTCGAAGATCTTCAAATCAACGAGACTTTGCACTTCGTGGAGAAACCTGTCGAAATCATGGACCGAAGAGTCAAGCAATTGAGGTGCAGTCGAATCCCTATCGTCAAGGTTCGATGGGAAGGTAAACATGGCATTGAATTTACTTGCGAACTCGAGAGTGATATGAAGACCAAGTATCTGAATCTCTTTGTTACATCTTCCTAAATTTCGGGATGAAATTTCCTAAAGGATGGGAGACTGTAACGCCCTGCGTTTTCATACTTTCCATATTTAGAAAGATCATGTCGTATTCTATTTCGGGAAACCCTTGTAATCATTTGTATTCATCTTTCCATTGTAATCATTATTCCGAGACTTGAATCATAATGAAACGTGTGTTCTATTTTAATCATCGTCTATTTTAATCATGTCAAACTCATTTGTGTTCTACATATATGCTACTTGATCCGCAATACACGCAAATGTTCGATAAACTTACAATATATGACTTGCATGCTGAAATACGAAACTTATATGCGATTTTCATACTTGATAATACTTGTTAATACTCATTAGTATGCTTGCATTTCATGAATAAACCTTGTATTATGCCTTTTATGCGAAAAACACCTTAAAGACCATCAAAACAAACTTCAGGGCTAAAAATGACAAAAATTAATGTAGTTTGGAAGAATTACCTTCTCGCGGGCCGTGAGGGTGTTTCCTATTTCCTCTCGCTCCCCGCCAGTCCCCCTAGTCCGCAGAAAAATATTTTCAGCTCCTGGTTGGTCAATTTTGTGTTTGTTTAGTGTGTTTCTTGCATTAAATCAACTCCCAACCAACCCTAATCCTCAAGTATAAAACCCACACTACTTCCACACTTCCTCCACTTTACAAACTCACTAATCTCACTCTCAAACACTCAAGAACTCAGTTGGAAATCAGTAATTTCGTAGATTCATCTCAAGTTACTAAAGTGAGCATAACCTCACTTATACTTCATATTTTTCACTCATTCTTTCTTCTTAGCACTTGGAACAACCTTAGGTATGTATCCACATGTTTTCCATGGAAAACCAAGGCTGGAATATCAACCAAATAAGGTCCAAAGTGCAAGAAAACTTTTTGTTTTCAATCGAACTTTGTTAAACTTGTTTAACTTGAGTCTAACTCATCTCAAAGCTATGTCCGAATGCTTACAACACTACTAGTGGTTGGTTAGGCTTAAAAACAAGGTTGAGACATTTCAAACTAGAGGTTAAAACCTCACAACCTTTCTGTTTTTAACTAGGGTTTACACCCACAAGTAGTGTCCAAGTTAACCTTATTGAATGTGTGATATTTGGACTAGCTTGGGCTACCAATCATTGAATCCACACACTACTTGATGATTTCATTAGTTTAGATTGTAGTTCTTATTTAGTTCATGACCCTCCTTGTATATCACACAAGTGTAGTGGTGAACATTTGAGGTGCCTAAATGGAAGTTTGTTCTTCCTACCTCATGCATGAAATCCATGACACAAAGAGGTACCTAAATGGACACTTTGATCTCCTACCTCCTACTTGAATCATATGTATATATTTATTATAAGCTAAGTATGTATAGGATTATGTAACAAAGACTTGATGATAACTTAATAGTTAATTGTTAAGAAACTAGTTACATCATCTAAGGGCCACACGCTTGTTACGATTCTAAAGGATCTTTGAATCCATGAAAACACACCAAACCCTTGAGGTTTCTATAGTGTCAAGAACAAGTGTCGTGAGTACAAAGATGATTATTTTCATAATACTATTTTTTTACATTATTTTAATTCCGAATCTATAATCCTCCGAAACTCCCAACACTCATACGCCTTTGTAACTTCTTGTAGAAGGACAAGGTGCTCCAAGATAATCAACCCAACACTCTCGGAATTCAAGTCGGATAAGCTTGCAAAATCGAGAGTATACTCGATCCCATTTTCCATCTTTAATATTTTGGCTGCAACATGTACAAAACACAATAAACACTTATTTACAAATTCACTCGATCTTTATAACATGATACTTGTTTATATACTTGAATAATGCATGATATGTTCGACTTGTGTTATATGCTCATTAACTTTGCTAGCCAACCTTAACAAATATAGCGCTATAGGAGTAACGCTCTCCCGTATGCTTGTGGTATTGTTAAGTAAACTATTAAACACCCGTTTTATGACAATGTTGGGTAATCACAATTGCGTTAGACTATGGACTGACATATAAGAGCACATGTTTAGTATGATATGACAATTATATGCAATGTTGCCATGTTGGGTATGAGACAAACTATTTCATTATTATGCTATGTACCAAACTTGTATGCTCGTCAACTTTTGTTGATATATTACTTTAATACATGTTGCAAGAAACTAAGTTGATGCCGATGAAGAAATACATTAGGGTGGATTAGATACACACCTAGTTTTAATTTCATGTATTTTGATTCTATGTTGTATTGTCGTTTGAAACATGTCGTACTTTCCCTTTTGAACCATTGTAACAACAATTTAGTAGCAATGAAATTTTGAATTATTAAATATTGTCGCAAAGTAGTATTATGACGTTTTGTGCAATTTGTTCGACTCATCCCGATGTTTCCGCCATCGGTTGGGGTGTGACAATTGCTTTTCTCTGGTTTCTGGTCATCCCCATCCGATATAGTCCCCTCTCGCATCTACCTGCACCAATCAATTTCCCGGTCCGAAGCCTCTTCATGACACAAAAATCAGGAAAGAATGAAACAACACATTGCAAGTCTTTTGTCAATTTTCTAACCGACAAAAGGTTGCACTTGAATTCAGGAACATAAAGGACTTCTTGGATTTTAGTACCCCCTTTAGGAGTACAATCACCCATTCCCTTAATAGATACTTTAGTCCCAAACAACAGGAGCTTCAATTTTGCTTTCTATTTTGTTTTCAAGGAAAACAGGATCATAGGTAATGTGCTCGGTCGCCCCCGAATCAACCACCCAATCATCATCATCTACCCCTTTGCCAGCGAATTTAGTCGTACACGTTGTTTCATCGTTTGGGTTTTTGTTTTCGGTTTCAACGTAGGTTGCCTTTGTATCTGGCCACCATACGGGTATCCGATTCTTTTGAAGCAAACTTCCTTATTATGGTCGTCCTTCCCGCAAAAGGTGCAATGCTTGAACACACCGCTCCGTTTGGTGTCTTGGACCACAACTCTTTCATGCCTCATT
Organism: Scalesia atractyloides; assembly: GCA_947069175.1. Lineage (NCBI taxonomy): Eukaryota > Viridiplantae > Streptophyta > Magnoliopsida > Asterales > Asteraceae > Scalesia > Scalesia atractyloides. The sequence continues at coordinate 69,195,503 of CAMTDV010000004.1, read as the reverse complement.
GTTTCTCGGTTGGATGGTGATTGTTGAAGTTCTAGATTAGGTTAGATTTTAGAGAACCTTCTCTGATACCATATTCCAACTTATGGTTCAAAGGGTTTTTTGTTTCTTCATTTATGTTCTATTTTTTGTCAAAAACATTACAGAAGGAAAATAAATAGATACAAATACAAAAGACTAAATAAACAAAATATATGAACGTAAAGAAAAGCCATCTATGTAGGGAATTATGGAGAACAGTAAGGAGAATATTTTAGTCCCCAATAGTCTAGGTACTTGTTTCAGAGCACTATAGGACCATTTTGAGGACCATAATTCCTTTGAAGGTGTGGATGATCTATGGATATCGGTGAATTGGTGCCCAAGTATGTCATTTTTGTGATTTTTTTTCCTAAGCCTCCTTGCTTGGAAGATGAGAGGTTGACCCTTAGGGAAGGCATTTATGTCGACCGAAACGTCTCCAAAGATAGAATCTTAACATTCTATCTTTGATTTCTCACTTCAATAATAAGGCATCGGTAGTTTAGTTCACTAAAAATATGTAATAAATGAGAGTTAAAAGACACACTTTACACACACTTACATTTGAACTTGAGCTTGATCACCAAGCAAGATTGGTAGTCACCATAGGTAAAAGTGTTAAGATCTTCATATGGTTGTGATCTCTATGTCTTCTCAAACTCTTGAATTAGTTAAACTTATTAAATTTTGTACTTTATTTTATCAAGTGCGTTTATCTTTTACTAATTCTTGTTCTATTATCTTCTGTGACATGAACATTTGGCTCCTTTAAAACTGAATTAACTTAACAACATAATTTAACGAAATTAATTTTATCTAACTTAACTTGACTAGGTGTTTGTACGGTTTCTGGTACCCTTAATCAAATCCAGTGTAAGCTTCTAGTATTGAATTAGATCATGCTAACCGTTTTCTAGTATTGAACCAGATTCGGGTGATACGCCTCTGGTATGGAACCAGATTCGGGTGATAAGCCTCTAGTATTGAACCAGATCTTAGGGTAATAAAAGGCTTTTGATATTTTATGGAGATCCTGGGGGGAGGCTTCTGCTAGTGCACTAGACCCGATCCAATTGAGGGGGTGAAAGTTAAGAAAGGTTACTTAATGGGGGTTGGGTAATTCGACAAAGTAGTGAAACCAGCTGCACTGTTACTAAGTACTTATATCTCTGTTGGACCCGAAGAGGGCCACCATTATAGAGATGTGCGAAGTAACTAGATCAAAGAAAGATCTACTTTGTTGTCGGTCACTTCAACCGTTGGGTATTTATAAAAGAAAAGGAAAAAAAATAAGCAATATAAATAAACAAAACTTTTAAACACAAACTCCTAAACTACAACACTCTTTTATAGAAAAAAAAAACAAATGGAGGGTTTAAGTAAAAAAGGATCAACTTCAAGAAAAAACCGTATTGGCCAAAGATTCGTGCTAACCAAGGTGGACCTAATAGATCCCGTTTGCAAGACGAACTGTTACCAACCCAACCGTCTCCAAACCAATATCCAGAATACTACAACCAACCCAATATGTCAACCCAAGTCGTATCCGACCATTCACTTTATCACCAGAAAAACAAATGATTGACCATTTTGTGTATCGCGATCCAACCCCCCCACCCCACCTCACTACGAAAACTTACCATACCATAACCCAACACATATTTTACCTCACGACTCGGACAAAGAATAAGAAGATCAACAAGAATAGCGCGAAGAAGAACAAGAAGAAGAAGCTGGTGGTAAACGGTCTAAAAAGTCACTGAATAGGGGTCGTCAAAGTTGGATGGAGGATGAGAAGGTAGCCTTATGTAAGACTTTCTTACATATTTGAATCAACAAACAAAAAACACATTTGAGCGTCAGATTCTTAAACATTTTGGAAAGCTACTCAGTGGATCCAACCGAAACATGGATCAAATCATTTCGAAGTAGACAGATTTAAACAAAAAAACGAGCCACTTCAACGCATGCTATAATCAAAAGGTATTTTTTACTTATATTTTAGTTGATACATTTTTTATTGAAATGTAAATTTAGTAATTATTTAATTTACATTGTATAGATTCACAATCGGCCAGGTGGATCGGATGAGGCTGCTATCATGAGGGACGCCCTAAACAACTACACAAAAACCTACATGTGGAAAACTTTCCTCCATTTGCAGGAATGGGAGATTGTGAGATCTCATTCTTCCAAATAGGCGCCAATTCCATTGATGGATTTTCAAGGTCCAACGAGTAGTCATGCCCAAAAACACACAAAAACATTTGAGTCAGGATATTACATAACCTCAATGGATGGGATATCAAGCAACATTCACGAAATCAAATTAACTGACGACCCCAATAAGGACACGAAGCCCGCAACGAAGTTAAAATTTCAAATCGTCTTCAAACAAGGGAAGAAAGATTTGGTGGATGTCGTCTCTGGGTACATGTAATGTTATGACGAGTGCCACATGTAAAAAAGTTAAAAAGGTGAAAATATGATCATGTGATGAAATTATGTGATGATGTGATGGGTTTAGAATACACGGTGTGGGAGAGGCGTGAAGCGCCACTTCAGCGGGGGCGTGATAAAAAAAGCACAAGGTGAAAGGGGCTTAAAATTGGACATTTTTAATAAAAAATTCACCAATTAAATCATCCCAAAACTCCACCACCAACCGACACATCACCACCCACATTGCCTCCACGCCGTGGAAGATTTCGCCGTCCCCACCCCCACACCAGTCTCCACACCATGCTCGGGCCGGTGTGACGGCATGGTTGAGCCCTCCACGATACTACGCTGTGTGGTCTTATTGCTAGTTAGCCTCAGTTTGTTCAGTTACTTAGGCAGGTTAGCTTGTTAAATACACTACGTATATAAGCTTCTCTGATTCGAGTAAGAAACAGACAAGAAAATTCCCCCAAATATTCTCTCATGCCAAACAAGAGTTTTTAATATTAGGAATGAAAGATTAATTTTAACTTTAAAGCTTATTATATTGCTTATATTTATATATAAATGACAGAAAATTATGCGTTCCTTCACATCGTTAAAAATTAAGATCTTTAGTTTGTTTTCCTCACAATTATGTATAAATAATCAAGTATGTTTAACTAAACCAACTAATATAAAAGCTGCATCATATTTTTTGTTAGAACAAATAAACACATGAGCCCCAAGGTTGACCTGACCAGACCCAACCCATTTGATTTATGTGTGCACGAGTCAACAACAAAGTAACCCAGAACCACTTAGGCTAATCAGAAACCTGCTAATTCATTACAGACTCGGAACGTGGCAAAAATTCACACCCTACGCCTTGGCATTAATAGCATTTCTCTAAGACGACGAAAAAATGGTACATTTTAGTGTAGTGTTTTTATGTCTCATTTTCTTCAAAAAAAAACTACTTTTGAAATATAAAATTGTTATTTGGGTGACTTGAGCAAAGTTGACAAGTAATCAATAAGTGTTTTAAATATAATAAGAAGTAAACATATGATGAAGCAACCACAAATAACAACATGGATTTCAGTTATCAAGTTCTCATCCATCAACACACCACCTTCAGGTAAGGATAAAAAAAAACAAACCTTAACTCATAAACACAACATCAACTCCCTTTCTGCTCATGCATCTACTCCTGCATAAATAGGACCCGAATTCAACACAAAATGCATTTTCACAAACATACTACCGACTTTACTTTGTAAAAGTAAAAAATAAATATATAAATAATAAGCTGAAATAAGCCAAGATTGTCGATTTAAACCCACGAAATTAGTTGAGGGACAACAAATCAGACCTGGAAACATAACATTGAAAGTGACCAATGAAATTTTAACTTAACTAGAATGATTCTTTAACTATCATATTAGATCTTACCTTCAAGAGGTGCAGTTTTGAACCATTTACTGATGAATTGCTCAATCTAGGTTGTTTTAATTTCAAACTTATTAAATTAAAAGGTTTACCCAGAAGAGGTGCGAGTAGTTGAAAGTCGTTCAAAATTATTTTCAATACATACAAACCCCTAGATCGTTTTTATTCAAATATTTATACTGTTATTTCAATAACATCGTTTTGTAATATAATAAATTAATAATTAATGCATTAAATATCTAGAAATTGTTCTGATAGAATGAAAGAAAAAAAAAGTGAATTCTGGTCAATTCACAAGTCACAACCCATCCTATTTTGACACGAGCTTGAAAAAGGCTCGATTCAACCTGTTACCCAACCCCAGCAGACCCGCCAATCTTGTCACATCTAGTGTATTGTATATATAGAAAACGTCTTGTAAACCAGGGGCACAAGGCTCCCGCATGCGCAGGGTCCGGGGGGTTGTCGGGCTGACTTGGGCCTAATTACAAGAGGTTGTTTCTTGACTCGGCCCGTGACCTCCAAGTCACATGGCGGAAACCTTACGAGGTTGTGTGCGTTTATAAATTAGGATTTTGATGTAGAATGACTGATAATCATGACATATATACATTGCCTTTGTGAACATACAAGGACAATAAACCATGTAAAGTATGCAAACTATGTTTATATTTCCCTTTATTTTGAAAAGCGTTCATTCCTATGCTTCTATGTTAGTAGTTAACTATGCATATCTTCAAACAAATTTCCCCTTTATTTTGAAAAGTATTCATTCCTATGCTTCTATGTTAGTAGTTTGTACCCTGATGCAAGTGCATATGCGACATCCATTTTCTTATAAATGAGATGAATTGGTTAAGTTTTATCTCATGTGGGTCAAACAGTTGAACAATATAATATAAGTAATCTAAAATGAGAAGGAAGATCGGTTGTAAGTCGCCCTAAGTTTAAATATAATGCAAATAGTTATATTTAACTTGTTATAATAGAATCAGAATAATATAAATTTTTTACTCATATTTGACACTATGCTATACCTAATAAATAAGTAATTAACTGGTTGAGCTACGTGTGCCAATTCTGTGTGGCCAAGATTTTCCCACTTATTTTTCTATAAGCCCAAGCTATACCTAATAAATAAATAACTGAATGAAATTCTTTCCGCTTAGTGTTTCTCAACTATTTAGAATTTCTTTATTAATATTCACTTTATGAATATCTCATTGTTATTTTTTTCTTTTCTCAACTATTTCCTTTATTTTCTTCGCTTATTAATAACTATTTAATATTTCACTGATACAACCCATCCCGGGTAATGCACGGATTTCTAACCTAGTATACGGTAAACAAATAAATAAGTATTCACATACCTCGTCATCATCATCATCATCATCTTCCTTCTTAAGCTTAGTGGTACCACCTTCCTTATCAAGCGGCAGCTTCATCCCTCCAAAAGGTGTGTCCACATCAATATTCCCTTTCATCGAATAGCCAGTGCCTTTTCCTCTAATCATGTCCCACAAAGCAGACCCACAATCCTTAGGCCTAAACGTGATCGGAATATCAAGGTAAGTAATACCATTTCTTTTAATATTCTCCGTTTTCGCAAGCTCCGCACAGCCAATGCTGACATCACACAGCCAAACCTCATAGTCAAGCGCATTGAGCCCCAAATCAAAATCATTCTTGTTTTCCAACTTCAAATGAAGAGTTGCAATAGTCTCTTCAAACGAAAACTTTTCAAACTTTATCTTCTCAATGTCAACGTCAGGCTTGTAAGGTATTGGTATCTCGCCGTTTTTCTCGAGAGGCAGAGTTAGCCTTCCGAAAACAGGCACGTCAACGATTAAGTCAACTTTGACTTTGTAAGGTATAATGCTGCCAGGCTGTATATCAGCATAAGTGTTCTTTATGTCATCATATATTAAACAAAGTGGTATTTGCACAGTTTCGGAACCGTGTGCATGGATTGTTCCAGCATCGGGAATCAATCCGGATATGAGTTTCCTTCCATCACTTTCGATTAAGTAATTGATGTCAATAAGAGGGATGGGAATTGGGTTTGGGTTAGTGACAAGCACATCTACAATAAGATCAGCCTGCTTAAGGTTGATTTTGGGAATGTGAATCGCGGTGACATCAGCAGTAGGCTTTCCGAATCCGATTGTTTCTTCGATCTTTTCACCAATATCATGAATAAAATCCTTTACCTTCCCTAAAAATCCACTGTCTTCACCTTCTTCATGTTCTTTCTTCTCCTTGGAACCTCGCTCCACTATCTCTGGTTTATCGCATTCAGACATACCTTGAAAGAAAACAAATTAAATATATTGGTGTTACATCATTAACTTTCAACAGACATTAATCTACACAACCAATTGTACACAATACTAAGCGAGAAGGTAAGTGAAGGAAACACTTGATCGCTCGTTTTGGTTTTAAAAAGTGTGAGGCGCTTTGAGGCGTTCAAGTCATGAAAGCCGAGGTGAGACTCGAGAGCTTCACGTAAGCGAGGTGTTGCTCTATGTACAGCCAAATAAGCATTATGTACAGCTAGAAGCTGCATTATCAGCCTTTTTATCAAGTAAATGTTCATAATCTCTTCATCCCTTTGGTTGTATTTACATATCAGCCTCCTACTGACCCTAAGTTTGACCAATTTTGACCCAGAAGTGCACGAAGCACTGCCTCAAAGCCCTAAGGCGTTTTCTAGATCGCCTCATGACTCAGGCGCACTTTTTGAAACCATGTTGCTGAATCCTACAATACTTTTAAGTCCTGGTTTGTGTTATCCATTTGGTTTTCTAAAAACCAATTTAGTCAATTCACGTAAAATCCTAAATTTACATCAATATCTTAGAATTACCACACAAATTCCTCTAAACTGAGACATCAAAAGTTTAAAAAGTTATACATCTCGACACCAAAAAGAGACCAAAATTCTAGTAAATAGAATGCAGATAATTTCAACTTGTAGATCATTTTGCTTACATCCTTTTGTATTAGTATTTATGTAGAGAAACTAAACCAAACTTTTCACAATAAGTGCATCAAGACTCCAGTTTACTAGATATTTTTATCCAATTTGTTTCTCACTAATCTAGCTTTTATTTCATAATAAAACAGACGGTTACAGACTAATGGCAGGTAAACGGGCAACAAGCTGCGCCGCTACCCCCTTCCAAATCTAAAAACAAATTAAAAACATCAGTAAAAAAGTTGATCATGGAACAAATATCCTTTTACATACATTCATGGCCTCTTAGATGATCGGATAGGTATCGATCTCGATCGACCACAAATTTCAAGTTACCTCAAATTATCGAGCTACTTTCACTATTTTCCCTATGCTAAAACTGATCAAAGCACAACAAGAAGCATTTGACTACAGTCTTAGTGCATTAACTTCACCACAATCCATAGATTTAAATACAGATGATCAATTAACAAGTAACTAGCTCAGATTTAACATAATCAAGTTATATGAACTCAAATCTACTTGCGATTGCTCATAATAACTAACAGATCATAAAATCAAAAGGATCGGTACCTGCAAATCGTCAAAAATGAAGTTGAATCTGCAAATATCAGACAGAGGAGATCAAGTCAAACAAGTAGTAAGAAAATATTTTAGATCGGAGCAGAGTTTATAGATCTAAAGATGATTGAAAAGAATGTGAGGAGAGAGGGTGCACCTGTGGCCGTCTGAGATGTCAAGTGTGTGTGTGTGGTTGATCATCCCGCCTTAAATATGTTGGTTCACCGTCCAATAATCACAAGTCGCACGCTTTTGCCACGTCCTAGTTATTATTTGTTTTATTTGTTAGGATATATATAGAGAAAATTGCACCAGCCGACAATTGTTAAAATATATTAAAAAGAGTACTTGTATTTTGTCCAAACTCAAATATTTGTCAACTGTGAGAGGATTCAGAATGAAATCTGATATATATCCCTATATTTTCATTAAAAATAATTTTTTTTATACTTTTATCATTACATTTTCTCTTATCTTTACTTACAATATTTCTAAAAATATTAAAAATTTATACAGTTTTCTCTTTCCATAATTTTTTTCCCACATATTTACAGATGAATAGTAACTTTCTCATATATTTTCTCTATCCCATGCTCACAACCACTTAAAAACACTACCAACCATTCCTTATAATATAACTAAACCATCTCACATATTTTTAAGGGTTTCATTACGAATGCACTCTCCAAATATTTTCTCTGTCACTCTCTATTAGGGGTAATTCTCTATGACTCGTTATCATGATAAGATCTTCATTTCGACTCTCCTTCAAAATTCCGACGAATTCAAAAGTCGTAGTAATCTTTACCCCTCTCTTTGCTCTCACTGAAAAAATTAAACTGTTCCGCCGTGTAGAGAGCAACCTCGTCATCGTGTCTACTAGCACATGCCATCACCGGTTGTCGCGGACGTGCCTTGACCCTAACATGTCGTCAACCAATGATCCAACGTCAGCAAGAACTTTTTTCAACAGGTCACTAAAAGTTTTAGTGTTTGAATATCTATCAACTCAATTTCAGGTTTTTAGGTTAGTTGAGTCAATTTGTTGATTTTTCGAGTCAAGTTGAGTTCTATTATTAACCCTATTAAATAGAAAACAACACTTGTGGATAAAGGGTGGAATTGTTGGGTTTAATGTGTGAAGTCAGTGGGCTTATATATATATGCTATTGGACTTGGGTGTTTAGAAGACTTGGATGGAAGCATATTTAGTTTTCTTGTTTGTTCTCTATCTCTCTCTCTCTCTCTATATATATATATCCCATCTACAATTGTAATACTTGTAAGAGCTAAACAAAATATCCCTAGTAGCAGCCCATGGACGTAGGTTCCCCATTGGAACCGAACCATGTAAAATTCTCGTGTTTGTGTCATGCTTTATAATTTCTATTTGCGTTTTCGTTGTGAATCGTTATTGAGTTGCGCCACCTGAGACCTAACAGGAACATGAGGCGGATTGGAGGAATCTAGGAGATAATAATAATAATAACTAATTAGTTTGTTTGTTTGTTTGTGGTGGTAGGTTATTATTATTATTTCGAATACAATAGTTTACTAGTAGTCGAATTGTTTATGTTGGAAGGTTATTATTATTATTATTATTATTATTATTATTATTATTATTATTATTATGTTGGAAGGTTATTATTATTATTATTATTATTACATTCACGTGTATTATATGATTTGAATAATAAAACTAGTTATTTGCACAATACAATAAAACAAGCAGATGTATGTGATAATCATCTCACAAACTTGCCATCTTTCCTCGTAGTAATCAATACACAACTTGCTTTCAAAGTGCTTAATCATCAATTATTTTGAAAGGTTTGTAATTATGTTTATATTGTGTAGTTAAACACTGAAAAAACATATTTTTATAACCCATAAGTTTATTTTCTCTTATTTTGTAATACAATGTAACCTATCTTGTCTCACATATAATTTAGAAAATTGTTAGGCTATAGTAAAAAACTGTTCAGCTATACTGATAAATGTAAAAGTTTTTTAATAAAAATATTAAACGGTTAAATCACGTAATATGGTTAAATATAAAAAATATTTAAACTTATATTTGAGTTTACATTTGATTATTCTCCATAGTAACTCAAAGTTTGTTTCAAACGTTTAAAAATCTATAAACTTTGTATTTTTTCGGTAATTTAATTCAAAAGTTTCATTATTATTACTATTGTAAATATAATAGAATTTAACTATTTTTAGTAAGTTTTAATACAAAAATATCAATATAAATTATAAATTAAAAATATATTTGAAGTACGAGCGGATATGAAGGAAATGATTTTAAAAAAAGTAATATTGTCATTATATGATATTAACATGATTTAAAAAATAAAAAAAATCAATTTTGATTAAAAACGATTTTTTAGGGATGATATGATATTTACAGGTGACAATTTTTAAAATCACGTATTAAAAGTAATATTTGTTCTTCTAAAAGTATACGAAACTTGTATGTAAATTTTGTTACGATGTAATTTATATTATTTATTTATTGATGATAAGATATAAACAAATATGAAAACCTATAAAATTTTTAACCGTATACTATTACGCTAAAAGTAGGAAAAATAGTATATAATAAAGTTATCTCCAAGAAAAATACAACACTTAGATAATAGTAATAAAAACAAATGAAAATTAATCAATAACATGAACTATAATTTTGATAATAATATAAAAGAAAAAAAAATAAAGATAATTAAAGTTCTAAAAATTAAAAAAAAAGGGTGAGTTTGATTAAATACTATTAATCTATTAAATAAAATATAAATAAAAAATGAGAGGTTGTAGGAGAGAATAACATGTGGCATTAAATAGAGTTTTTATTAATGTTAAGATTATTATTATTATTATTATTATTATTATTATTATTATTATTATTATTATTATTATTATTATTATTATTATTTCGAATATAATAGTTCTAGTAGTAATCGAATAGGATTAGTTGAAAAGTGTGTATATAATGTTTTTCGTATTCATTCAAGTTTATTTGACGTTTTTTTATGTCAAAATAATAAGAGAGTCCTTCTCATCTGGGACTAATAGTTTGTCGATTGTTTACTTGTGTTGATTAACAAGAACAACCATGGCCAATTTTCATCTAGTTGGTGGCATAAAGAAATTGAACACCACAAACTACAACACTTGGTCAACTTGCATGACTTCCTGTTTGCAAGACCAAGATTTATGGGAGGTCGTTCAAGGGACGGACACCGTTCTTTCTAGAAATGATGTTTATAGTGCAATCAGCAAGTGAAACGTGAAAACCAGAAAGGGGATGTTTGTGTTGAAGACTACAATTGAAGATGAGTTGCTAGATCACATCCATGATCGCCTTGGTTTTAAAAAGCGAGAGACGCACAAAAGCAACGAGTTCTGAAAGGAGCGAAGCTCAAAAGCGGTAGGCTTTTCGTACCCAAGGCGCAATATCCCATAGGTTTTTAATGTTCTCTACTCAAAATATAGAGCTATAAGTAAGGTTTTTGTATGATTTTAGCTGCATGTACAAGCCAAAAACCCAAGGTACAACAGTTACATGCATTAAAACGCCTCGGGTACAAGAGGCGCGCGCCTCAGACCAAAAAAACCCAGAAAAATCCCAAAAAAGCACACATTTTTGTGCTTCTTGTAATTACTTTAGGCACTGAGCGAAAAGCCCCAAGGTGCGCGCCTTGTAGCCCCTCGCACTTAAGAGCGCCTGAGGCGTGCTTTTTAAACCAAAGTGATCTCGTAACACCAAAAGAGGCATGGGAAGCTCTTGCGAGTATGTTTTTCAAGAAGAATTATGTCAAACTCTAACTTTTGGAGAACAAGTTGTTGTCAATAACACAAAAGGATCTAACAATCCAACAATATTTTCACAAGGTAAAAACTTTTTCGTGAAATTGGTTATTTGGATCCGCAGGCCAGGATTGGTGATGCTAGGATGAAAAGGAACCAAATCCATGGTTTGAAACCAGAATTTAGAACATGTGTTGTTGCAATCGAGGGGTGGCCCAACCAGCTTACTTTGATGGAGTTCGAAAATTTGTTAGCAGCTTTAGAGGCATTCACTGTAACGCCTCGCTTTTTCATACCTTCCATATTTAGAAAGCTAGTCGTTGTATTTCTATTTTCGAAAACCTTTGTATCTCATATTCGCATTTTCGTTGTAACTTTTGTAATTGAGACATGAATCATAATGGAACATACATTTTATCTCTATACTTGTTATACACAATCATACATGCTTATACATGATGCTCATACTCGAAAACGTGACAAACGTGCAAATACGTGACATTGATACTTTATACATACATTATACGTGATGTTTATGCTCGATTGATGGAGAGGGTGAAAGTCGAGCATTAACGTGTCTAAATGGTGATTATTATGTGTGTTTTATGTGTTTACTTGCCTAGAATGAGTTCACTATGAGATATAGTTGTTTTGCAGGTAAAGCACGTAATTTGGTGAAGTTACAGGAGTTAAAGTGGAAGTGGAATGATCAAGGATGCTATTTGTAGCTCAAGGGTGATTTGGAAGCTTGTTCGGTTGCTAACGAGTTGTGAGGGTGCAAGATACACGAAGGAACGAAGTCTAGGGACTATTCGGTGCTTAATTGAAAGTGGTTTATGCTCTGATATGCAAGGATTGAAGGAAATAAACTTCAGGGGTTCAATTGTCATTTGCTGAAAGTTAAATTGAAGAAGGAAACAGGAAATGAGGTGCGACCGTTAGCAAAGGTGGCCCAACCATCAGTGACGGTTGGGTGGTTTTGGTAAAAAAGAAACAGCAAGTATGTACCGTCACTGACGGTCTCTCACCGTCAGTGACGGTTGGGTCAGACAACATGAGACAGCAGCTTTGGAACGTCACTAACGATCCCTGAACGTCAATGACGGTCCTGGTTCCGGAAAAACGTGAAATTTGGTCTTTTGAGGTATATTAGGGTTTGAGGAGTATCTTATCACAATCTGGACATCCAAGGATGACCTAAGGCACTCTAGAGCTCTAAAGTTCAAAGTTTTTCCATCCGATTCATCAAGATTCTCCACCAAATCATCAATCCAATCATGAGTTCTTCATCAAATCAGACTTTTGTTGATCTCGTGTGCGAGATGAGCGGCTAAACTTTTATGGTTTTCTCCGGATGGAGGGTTTGTATAACTCGGTACTTTTATGTGTTTTTGATCATTGTAACTTGGTGATCTAAGCATTCGATGCTTTTCACCATGAATCTAATTGACTGATTGTAACTGATTGGCGTTTATTTGTCCTTAATTCTTAAGCATTCAATGCCTGAGAGTTCTAGTAATCAGGATATATTTGTCATGGGATTAGGGTTGATAATTGTAATTGATAATCATCTGATAACCTCCCGTTAATTGTTAATCGGAGTACTTAGTCTTTGACTATCACAATTGGTTAGTTAGGTTAAACAATTATGTCTATGTGGATGTTTTGATTAAACACATGATCGAACTTGTTTGCAAACCTGAATTCCGGAGGAACCATTCTTCCTCCATTTGATTACAATCTCGTTTTAATTTGTTAATTTAGATAACTTTTACAACCAATCAAACAAACAGATTTTCCATTCCAGTAATAGTTAATTAATACTTTTCATTATAACACTTTCCACAATCCTCCTTCGGTTCGATATACGACTTACTCTAGCTACTAGTTTATTTCGGTTTTTGCATGACACTAACGACAGTCATCAAAATGGCGCCGTTGCCGGGGAGGCGTGCACAAAGTGTTTAAGTGTTAAGCTTAGTTAGATATAAATAAAAATCCAAAAACATTTCTGTTTTATTTTGTTTCGTTCAGAATTACGCGAGGTTTCTTTTGTTTGTGTTTGCAGGTGATCGTGATTGTGTATGCATCATACTAGGAACTCCGGGAATTCATCACCGTTAGTTTTTGATCCAGAAATTGAAAGAACAACTTGACACACTCGGGTTGTACATCGAGGAAACAGAGTTCTGCAACCACCAGTAATAACATCAAAGATAATGGAAAACTCAAGTGGTCACGAAACCCAGCCAGTCACTCCATCTCAACAAACCCAGTTCTCACGGACACTGACACAACCAGCACCAAATACAACATTACCACCTGAACCACAGCCACAAACATCGCAACCTGCTGTTACAAAAATGCCACCCATGCCACCACCACCATTCCCGAACCTTAGCAACCTTCCACCTTATCCCAGCCAAACATACGAACAAACATCAACCTTTCAACACTCGTCACCCTATGTACTGGTTGTTGCTGACAACAATGCAACTCCACCAGATCAAACTAGACCTTCCAGTTCTAGTGCTAATCTTCCTCAATCAACACAACATGCATATTTCCAACCTTCACAACTGCCTCAACACTATTCGGCAAGAACAACTATGTTGAATCCATAGGAGGGTATGTATGGATATGAGGAGAGTTATTGTAATATTCAAAAATAAAAGTAATATTTATAATAAAATAAATAAAATTCTAGAGAGAACTTGATAATTAATAATTAATGGTTGGTTAATTTTACTAAATTTTAATAAGTAAATGTGTATGTATATTTATTTCTTTTGACTCTACGTAGAGAGAAAATAAGATTAAGATTATAGCAAAGAAATAAATAGAGCTTAATAATTTTGGATTATTTGGAAAGTATACTTTTAATCAAGATGATACGTATAGAAATTATATGCCATTTAATATGTTTGCTAGTAAAGATCAAAATAACCAAAGGAATTAATAAAATAATAATAAATACTGATTTCATTTGGCATGCACTTTCCAAATCTCTTACGAAAATTCAGCATATTCAAAGCTTTAATTGTAATCTTTCCCAAACGAATAGGACGAGGATTTGGGATGAAAAATCTTGTTAACAATGTTCTTTATAACCCATTCAAACCACACATTCAATAGTTATTTTGCGCTGCATAGTTCTGGTCTGTTCGACGCCTCTAGTTCCGACTCACGAACCGGAGTTCATCCACACCTCACCCCACCTAAAACGTCGACCACCTCGCTCCAGCTACTCGTCTCCGATGTTTAAACCACCCAACCACCACTGGCGCCACACCCTGGGATTTAGACTTCCGCCGCCGCACAAACCCGCGCCTTTGTCCGCAGCCATCGGTTCGGTCACTCGAGATCTCTGTTCTATATAAAGCCACCGTGACACCATCTGGCTCGAACATCCACCGCACACCACCGCCTTCGTTGTGAGGGCCGATTCCTCCACTTGCATTCCGTTCAGTTCTGCTTGATTCACGATTTAGTCCGTATAAAGCCGGGAATGTCTACCACCATCAGACCTTGATTCGTTAGACTATTAAGGTAATGAACACAACCCCTTGTTTCTGTTACGTATGCTTAAATCATTCGATCATTCATTTGTTCCGGCGACCAAAGGATCAGTTAATCTAAAATTGGTGCTTCAATAGAAAATAGTGTTTGTTCGTCTATTTGTTTCCTTTTCCGTTACGTATATCGATATGTCTTGTGTAGGATTTGCAGAACTGTATGTGTTTAAAAAAAATAATAAATACATACATCTAAGTATATGCATGCGTGTATGTTGTGTAATATGTGTGTGTGAACATGGTATGTGTGTTTGACTGTTTGAAAAGAAATACAATAGTGTGAAGGAAAAGAAAAAAAAGGATTTCATATTCTAATTTGTTTTCCAAGTTTCTTTTATTAGTTTAGATGCTGTTAGATAGTTATTTAATCAAAACGAATAGTAATACTTTTATGAATAACGGGCTATGATTAGTATTTTAAAAAAAATGTTATTGATAAATTGTAAACAGTTAAAATTCATATTCTTACACATATATTTACATTGAGATTTTGTTAAATTATATACTGAAAGTTTAAAATGAGTTAATAGATCATTATTTTTACGCGATATATCTATATATACACTCCTTATTACAAGCATAGTGAAATATTTTTTTTTGTAAAATAAGGTGATTAAGTTATGTGTTGTGAGTGTTAACCGGACGCGTACCCAAATAATCATTATGGGAAAGTTAGTCCGCCGTCGCCGGGAACTTGATCGAAAGACCTTTTAATTCAAAATAAATAAACGACAATAAAAACTAATCTAAAACAAAAATACGGGATTTAGGTTTGCATAATTTTGAGGACGACTCGATCCGTGGATTTCTATTTTGCTTGCTAACGAGGTACGGGTTTCGTTTCCTTTTCATTATAGTATAAATTTGTATCCGTTACTTTGTAGTACAGATTTTGTTACAGTTGGTCAGTCTTCGTTGTGTATTTTGATACGTTTTAGGTCTTTTTGAAATTGTCCATTAACTCTCTTTATGTTGGTATTGTCTGTTTTGATTATTAGTATATTATGGTATGCCATACCTCAGACTTGTACTCATGGTCGCATGCTCCTGTTGTTAATTTAATTTAGTTGTCTGTAAACTATTTACATGACCTAAGCTTTTGTACTCTGTCACCCGAGCGTTTCTGACTTGTCGTTTGGGCGTCAACGACATGAACACTTTCCGTGACAGTGCGTAATCAAAATCACGGCGTCTCTGACTTGTGCTTGATTAAATAATAACTTTTGAAATATGACAAATTAATAGATAGTAATTTAAATCCAAACACTTATTTAAAAATAATATTTTTGACGGCTGATTTCTTTTAAACGTTATAGGAGATTTAAACCGTATTTAAAATGTTTCGGTCAATGTATTTGTTGTTGTTTTCGTATCAGTTTCCCATATCGGTTTACAAAATTATCATAAGTATTACGTTTTGAAAACCAAGTTATTTGATTTATTCTATTTCTCAAATATTACTTTTAATCATTTTGTCTATCTATGATTTTCTTTGAAGTATGATAAATTATTATATTTTGATAAGATTCAGACCTTCAATAGAAGAAGATAGTTTTGCCTCTCGCATAAAAACAATATTGGCATTATTAAAGGATGTTCAAAAATGAGTTCGTTTATAAAAAAAATTGGTTTTAATCATTATGGTCAACCATGTATCAGTTCTCTACATCGGTTTTGTGTCAGGTTCGATATCGGTTATGCATCTGAAAGACTTTTGTTTCCATATCAGTTTCCATTACTATTCAGATCGGTTCGTGTATCATTTTTTGTATCAGTCTTGTGTCATCACCTACTTTTAGTACTCGTGTCAGTAATCCTTTCAGTTCATTCTCAGTTATGTTACGCTGTGTTTTGCTTCTGCTGATATGTCTTTACTTGTACTGTTGATGTTTCCGTTACTGAGCAATTTTTGGCTCAGTCGTATTTTTTTTTGTGTTCTTCCTATTTGTTTTACAGGTAATATGGGATGATCTGGGATTTTAGTGAGGAGCGTTAGGAAGTTGTTGGCCAAGATTGTTTATTTCAGTAATGTAATAAATGTAATTAGGTTTTTTTTTATTTAAAGTTATGGATTGGTTTTTAGTTTTGATATCTATAAGAGTGACACGTCAGCCCTAGCAGGGTTGGGGTATTACAGTTATGATAGATATGAGGGGTATGGAGGAAATCAGTATGATGGACAGATGATGGGGTTAGGATCTCAAGTTGGGAATGTCACATGATTTCGACCAAATAACAAGGGAAACTACGAAACAGCAGGGCAACAGCAATCAGTTCAAGCAACACATCAGGTAAATCAGCAATCGAATAACACATTGCCACAGTTTTAACAAGTTCCATTCCAGCAACAACAGCAAGTGCAGCAGCCTGAGCCATTAAATGAACAACCTTACAGACTTGACATCCCACTGCCACCACCAGTGCCTCAGATGCTGGGTCAGGCAAGACCTCTTCCTAGAAATCTAGCTCACCAGGTTAACCAACCAGAGGGCATCCCTTTTAGATACAACCTGGGACCACTCAAAGGGGTAGAGAGTCACTTTAAACCAGCCATAGCAAATAATCCTTCACTGGTGGTGGTCCCGCAATTGCGAGGGGGAAGGTCCTTTGAAGTACGTGAACAATCAATCGCCACTCTACCAAAGTATCATGGTCAAGCCCACGAGGAGCCATACTTCCATTTGGCATCATATGATGCTCGGTGTAACACAATAGGAGGTCAAGGGTTTACAACTGATGATGTGAAATTGGTACTCTTCCAATTCACACTTGAAGATAAAGCTCAGAAATGGTTTCATTCCCTTCCTTCGGTATCGATCTTTACATGGCCTGAAATGCAACAGTTGTTTTTAGACGAATTTTATACTGCCTTGTGGACGAACAATGCAAGGAAAGATATTCGGGGTTTCCAACAACAACAGGGTGAACTCTTTCATGAAGCACTGAATCGTTTTAAGATGATGCTCAAGAATTGCCCACATCACGGAATTCAGTTGTGGGAATTACTTAATGTGTTTCATGAGGGTCTGACTGAAGAAGATGCGCGAGAAGTTAGTTCCACATCAAATGGCACTTTTGGTACTAACAACGAACTGGTAGATTGGGAATTTCTTGAGCGGGCTGCTAGAAATTCGAGGCGGAAGGCACAATCTTCAAGAAGTACGTGACATTCGGTAGTACAAGCTGTAGAAAATCCACCCGAAGCTAGTGGGTCAATGCCTTTCTGTGGGCATTATGGAGATCTCGGGCATATAGCAGATCAGTGTATAGTGGTTCTGGGTGGAAGTGACGATGTCCACTTTGTTCAAGGTAGAGGTGGGGGTAGAAATTTTACCTTGCAATCTAACACAGATCATCCGGGCCTTAGGAATCATCCCAACTTGAGCTACAGGAACGCAAATAATCAGCTCAACCCGGGATTTCAAGGCAATAACCAATCGGGTGGGCAGAGAAACTTCAATCAGAATCGGTTCCAAAATAATTTTCAAGGGAATTACAACAATACGTAAAATAGGTCGGGTGGTAACATAGATGGTTCGGGAAGCAGTGATGTAATGGAAATGTTGAAAACAATCCAGCAAGATTTACAGAAGAGGACTCAAATGGACGAGATGCAAGATAAGGCCATTCAAACTTTGACTACACAAATGGGCCAACTTGCAAAAGAGATGAAAGAGTTGAAGCAGAATAGTGGAAAACTTCCCAGTGACTCCCAATCGAATCCCAATAATGTGAAGAGTGTGCCAATTAGTGGGGTAAGTGTCGTTCCAAATAATGAGTTGAATGATCAGAGTGTAATATCTTTTGTGGGTGATGTGGTTGCAGGTATCAACGAGACAGATGTTGGAAGTTGTGGCATTGATTTAGGGGAGCCAGTTGTTCCTATTCACGTGGGAAGTTTCAAAATTCATCAGGCGTTATTTGATTATGGAGCATCGGTCAGTGTTCTTTCCGGATGTCTGTATGACCAGTATGACTTTGGTCCTTTGCAAAAGTGTAATAGCACAACAACATTTGCGGATGCGAGTGTGAAGCAACCTAGAGGGATAGTGAAAAATGTGACTATTCAATTGGGTGAGTTTTACTACCCGGTTGATTTTCTAGTTATTGATTTTGCCCTAGCACAGACGAACGAGCAACCGCAGGTAATATTAGGTCGTCCATTTTTGTTTACTGCAAACGCTCAGATTGATTGTAGAGGTGGGTTTGTTACGTTAAGTTACCAAACTCGTAAGCTATATTTCAATGTTTTGTTACGTACTATTTCTTATGACCATTGTGATCATGTTGGAAGCGTGGGAAATTCTAACGAATCCAGTTCTAGTGAGGTAGAGTGTTACAGGTTTGATGCTAAGGGAATGAGGATATACTTGGAGAGCAAGATGTGAGTGAGGGTAATTGGGATGACTAGGGTTCGTTAGGTGATGATATGGATCGATATGAAGATATTAGAGGTGAGAAAGCCAAGGACTGTTCTAATAGGCATGAAGCAATGACAATCCCACAATATTGGACTAAGGCGTATAACATAAAAGGGGTGGAGGAGTGTGTTGCTGAACCACCTTAGGTAAGGCAGGTATGGTCTGGCTGAAGACCTTAAACTTAGCGCTCTCGGGAGGCAGCCCGAGGATGTAAAGTGTGTATTGGTTGGTTCATTTGGGGTTCGTGTTGTCTTTTGCTGGGTTTATGATATTATCTTCACGGGTGCGAAGATTCAAGTGTGGGGATGTTTGCCAACATCCCTCACAGGATATCAAGGAATGCATAGGATATGTTTACGCCAGTTAGAATACAACAAGTACAACGCCATTGTCATGCATTACGCTTTGAATCGGGTGAATGTGTTTCCCTATCCTTATCTGCTTTATTTTGGTGTGTTTTTGTTTTGGTGGTGTTTAAACTATTTATGTTATGTTTATGGGAATGAGTGTTAATTGTTTGTTTAAAAGTTAGCCGCTCATTTCGGGTAGGTTTGGTTGGATTCCCGGGCAAAGATTTAAAAAAAGCACCGTACGTTGGGGACAATGTATCCCAAGTGTGTGGATGGGAAGCCTAGGAAGGGATTTGTGGATAAAGTTTGAAGAGATGAAATAGTGATTGGAAATCGATGAAAACTGAAAAAAATTGAAAATTTTGCTAAATTTTTCATCGTCTTAAGTGTGCTAACTAGATATGAAAACCTAAAGTTTCAATCGCTAATGGATTCCTTACCGGTAGTAGACTAGATTAGTTCCCTTGTCATGTTTGTTCCTTTAAGTTTCATGAGAGTAGGTTTGGCAAGCATTTCATAGAAGAGAGTTGAAAAGAGATGTCTATCTAAGGGTAACATGTTTCTAATTGCATATGCTACATGTCTTTAACCTGTTTACCTTTTCTTGGTGAGATCTTGAGCCTGTAGATGGATAGAATGCATTATATGATGAATTCGTTTGTTGAGTGCAGGCTATGTGTTACTCTGTGTTAGAACTTGTGTGATTTGATGCATGCTGAGATTGTGGTTTGACATGTGCACATATGTGATAAAGGCATTAGGATATATGTTCTTCGTTTGTGTTTATGTTGGTTATTGCGTTGTATCCACTAAATTCCCTTAGAAGCCCTGTTGAGCCTAAATACTTTTCGTTTGTCCACCTATTGTTTATTGTGAAAAGCCGGCCGTGATGATAGTATTATGAGAAGAGAAAAACAGAAAAATTGAAAGAAAAAAAAAAGAAAAGAAAATTTTGATTGTTATTTGTTGTTTGGGTAGAAATCAACCCAAGGTTGATTTTTGAATAAGTTGTCACGGTTTGGTCATTTGTTTGTGAGCCAATTAGAAAAGAAAAGGAAGAAAAATTTTCCTACCTTAACCTTAGCCCAAAACCCGAAATGTCCTTTTGATATATGCCGTGTTAGATGATTCAGTGGAGGTGTGATTGTCAACAAGCTTATGATTGCAGATTTCACATTGCTTATTGGAGTGCTTATATATACTAGCACATTACACGCTAGTCCAGATATTAACCTGAGAGGAGAGAATATTGTGAGAGGTGTGTAGCATGTGTAGTATTTTAAACATGTTAGTTTTGGATAGACAAGTCTTATGTTGTGAAATTGCATGAATTGCTTGTCAGATTGTAAATCTTGATTGTGTCAGTCTATGGAATGGGTATGTCTTGGGAACTTAACAGGTTGAATTGGTTAAGGGTCTAGAGGTATTGATTCTATGGTGATTAGTTCTAGTTGGTTTGCTTGAGGACAATCAAAGGTAAGTGTGGGAATGTGATGGAGAGGGTAAAAGCCGAGCATTAAAGTGTCTAAATGGTGATTATTATGTGTGTTTTATGTGTTTACTTGCCTAGAATGAGTTCACTATGAGATATAGTTGTTTTGCAAGTAAAGCACGTAATTTGGCGAAGTTACGGGAGTAAAGTGGAAGTGGAATGATCAAGGATGTTATTTGTAGCTCAAGGGTGATTTGGAAGCTTGTTCGGTTGCTAACGAGTTCTGAGAGTGCAAGATACACGAAGGAACGAAGTCTAGGGACTATTCGGTGCTTAATTGAAAGTGGTTTGTGCTCTGATATGTAAGGGATTGAAGGAAATAAACTTCAGGGGTTCAATTGTCATTTGCTGAAAGTTAAATTGAAGAAGGAAACAGGAAATGACCGTATGCGACGATGGCCCAACCGTCAGTGACGGTTTAGTGGTTTTGGTCAGAAAGAAACAGCAAGTATGTACCATCACCGACGGTCTCTCACTGTCAGTGACGGTTGGGTCAGACAACATGAGACAACAGCTTTGGAACGTCACAGACGGTCCCTAAACGTCAGTGACGGTTCCGTTTCCGGAAAAACGTGAAATTTGGTCTATTGAGGTATATTAGGGTTTGAGGAGTATCTTATCACAATCTGGACATCCAAGGATGACCTAAGGCACTCTAGAGCTCTGAAGTTCAAAGTTTTTCCATCCGATTCATCAAGATTCTCCACCAAATCATCAATCCAATCATGAGTTCTTCATCAAATCAGACTTTTGTTGAACTCGTTTGCGAGATGAGCGGCTAAACTTTTATGGTTTCCTCCGGATGGAGGGTTTGTATAACTCGGTACTTTTATGTGTTTTTGATCGTTGTAACTTGGTGATCTAAGCATTCAATGCTTTTCATCATGAATCTAATTGACTGATTGTAACTGATTGACATTTATTTGTCCTTAATTCTTAAGCATTCAATGCCTGAGAGTTCTAGTAATCAGGATATATATTTGTAATGGGATTAGGGTTGACTGATTATACTCTTTATACGCATTCATACGTGATTATACTTGTTGAATACTCGTTAAATACTCGTCAAATACATGCAACATACGTGAATTATCCATGCTTATACATGCAAAACTTATTTTCTTACATTATGATCAAGTCTCGTCCTTTTTCCTTTCTATTTCAATCCCTAGATGTCTTCTCCATGTTCTTCCAAGAAATCCAAAGGCTCCAAGAGGGGTTCAAACAACCAAGGAGACTCTATCTCCAAACTGGAATTGGTAGGATTAGTTGTGGAACAAATGGCCGAGCAGATGGCTAAGATCATCCCGAACATAGTAACCCAAATCCAAACCATCCATGAAACCCCCAAGTCCTCCGTTGACTCAAAGGTGGACCCTCCCAAAGCAACGTTCCAATTCAAATAGTTCATGGCCTGTAAGCCCATGGAATTCACTCGTAATAATGGCGCTACCGCCATGTGAACTGGTTCGACGCGATCGAACTCACCTTTCTGCAAAGCGGATGCCCTGATGAGCTCCGAACCTTGAACGCCATTGGGGTCTTTCGTGAGAGAGCCCTCGAGTGGTGGACCACCGAAAGAAACAAGCGTGGCAATGAAGTAGCCCACGCGTTACCTTGGGAAGAGCTAAAGCAGCTCATGAAGGACCAGTTATGTCCTCCCCACAAGACCCAGAAACTCGAAAACGAATTCTGGAATCTCACCCAGCAGGGGAGCGACACTGAGGGGTTGATCGCGCGCTTCAAACAGTTAAGTATCCTTTGCCCTGGGCAAGTGGATATTGTACCCAAGGCAATCGCCAAGCTCATTCGTCGCCTCTCGCCGGTATTAACAAACAATGTCGCCGCCGCTAGCCCCAAAACCCTCAAAGATGCTTATAGCATCACAATCGAAATGAACCACAATTGCATTCGTCATGGAGCCTACGACAAGGTCTCCACGAAGTACGCACACCAAGCCATCGCTGATACCACCACCACTGCTGAGTCACCTCCCTCCCAAGCCAAGAAACAAAACAACCAGAACAAGAAGTGGAAGGCTTCTGTTCAGAATTGCGCGGTCGTCACTCCGCCCAACCCAGCACCACTAAACGCCATCTCCACTACCCAAAACCCCGAGCCACTCAAACGAAACTACACAGGCTCTTGGCCTAAATGTGAACGGTGCACCTACCACCATCTCCCATCCACCTCGTTTCGAAAATGCGCCAACTGTAATAGGATGGGACATTTCGCTAGCCATTGTCGCCAACCCCAAAACAATCAAGCCATCATGCCTAACCCTAACCCAAACCAATCTCAACCGCAGCGTCAGAATGCTCCTGTGCGAGCATGTTACAAATGTGGTGATCTCAATCACCTCACCAATGTTTGTCCTCTACTCAATCAGCGGCCTCCACAACAACAACAGCAGCAGCAGCCTCAGCCCGCTAAAGGACGAGCTTTCGTGCTCACCTATGCTCAGGCTCAAAACTCCAATGACGTCATCACTGGTACGTTCCTTGTCAACCATATTTATGCTTCATGTCTGTTTGATACTGGTGCCGATAAAAGTTTCATGTCTGTCGAATTTGAACCTTTACTTAAGTGCGAACGCTCCAAATTGCCTAATCCTTTCGCTGTCAAAGTCGCTAATGGGAAATCCATCACCGTTGATTCCGTCCTTTCTAATTGATCCTTGAATCTTAACGATCATATGTTTTCGATTGATCTCATTCCCAAGCAATTAGGAAGCTTTAATATCATAGTAGGTATGGAATGGCTTAGACGAGTTCGTGCTGAAGTTGTTTGTTCCAAAAAGTCCATTCGCCTTCCTCTTCCTAGCAATGATTCGTTACACGTCTATGGCAAGAAACCTTCTAAAGGTCTTAAGCTTATGTCGTGTATTCAAGCAAACAAATACTTGCACAAGGAATACTTCGCCTTTCTGGCCCACGTTGTGGAAAAGAAATATAAGGGTCTGAGTGTAAGTGACGTCCTTGTCGTTTGCGATTTCCCCGAGGTCTTTCCGGAGGATCTTCCTGGTCCTCCGCCTCCTCGATCCGTTGACTTTCGTATTGACCTAATCCCTAGCGCAACTCCTGTTGCGAAGGCTCCCTATCGTTCAGCACCCTCGAAAATGCAAGAGCTATCAAGCCAGCTTCAAGAACTTCTTGATAAAGGCTTTATACGCGCTAGTACTTCTCCTTGAGGCGCTCCCGTTTTGTTCGTCAAGAAGAAAGATGGATCCTTTCGGATGTGTATTGACTATCGTGAACTCAACAAACTTACAGTCAAAAACCGATTTCCTCTTCCTCGCATTGACGGTCTCTTTGATCAACTTCAAGGTGCGACTTGTTTCTCGAAATCGACCTCCGTTCTGGCTATAATCAGCTTTGAGTTTTCGAGGGAGATGTACTTAAAACTGCTTTCCGCACACGTTAAGGACACTACGAGTTCGTGGTCATGCCTTTTGGTTTGATTAACGCGGCGGTGGTGTTCATGGATCTCATGAACCGCGTGTGTAAACCTTTTCTCGATCAATTCGTAATCGTACTCAGCGACGATATTCTCATCTACTCCAGGACGAAAGAAGAACATGGACGACATTTGCAACTTATCCTTCAGCTTTTGCGAACCGAACGTCTTTATGCCAAATTCTCCAAGTGTGAATTTTGGCTAAAAGAGGTTCAATTCCTTGGTCACACCGTCAATGAACTCGGTATTCACGTTGACCCCACAAAGATAGAAGCTATGAAGAATTGGATTGCACCTAAATCGCCTTCTGAAATTTGTTCGTTCCTTGGCCTAGCTGGTTATTATCGTCGCTTCATCTCGAACTTCTCCAAGATCGCCATTCCTTTAACGTCTTTGACCCAAAAAGATAAACCTTTTGTTTGGGGTCCCGAACAAGAGGAGTCTTTTCAAACCCTCAAGGACATGCTTTGTAATGCTCTTATCCTTGCACTCCCCAATGGAAACGACGATTTCGTCGTGTATTGCGATGCTTCGAACCTAGGTCTTGGTTGCGTTCTCATGCAACTGGACAAAGTCATCGCTTACGCGACAAGACAACTCAAAATTCATGAGAAAAACTATACTACGCACGACCTTGAACTTGGTGTAGTTGTTTTTGCATTAAAGATTTGGTGACACTACCTTTATGGTACAAAGTGTACGGTCTTCACCGACCACAAGAGCCTCAGCACATCTTTGATCAAAAGGAACTCAACATGCATCAGCGTCGTTGGGTAGAATTGTTAAACGACTATGACTGTGATATTCGCTACCACCCCGGTAAGGCGAATGTCGTGGCCGATGCACTCATTCGTAAAACTCATGTTAAGAGTGTTTGTTGCTACCAGATCGTGGGAAAACTCAACGAGTTAATTCGCCAAGCATAGTTTGCCGTTATCAACGAGGGTAACCTCGCTGACGAGTTAAATTGTGGAGTCAAAAACCCACTCGAAGCTAAACTTGATGGTATTCTTTACTACCATGGTCGCATTTGGATTCCCGATCGTCTCAACCTTCGAAACACCTTGATGGACGAAGCCCACAAATCCAGATACTCTATTCATCCTGGCGCCGACAAGATGTATCATGATCTCCGAGCATCTTATTGATGGCCTGGGATGAAGAAAGATATCGCCCTTTACGTCTCAAAATGTCTTACATGTTCCAAAGTCAAGGCCGAACATCAACGTCCCTCTGGTTTGCTCGAACAACCAGAAGTCCCTGTCTGGAAATGGGAGAGCATTGCCATAGATTTTATCACCAAGTTGTCTCGTACTTCGTCTGGTCATGACAGCATCTGGGTTATCATTGACCGATTGACCAAATCCGCTCATTTCCTCGCCATTCGTGAAGATTACAATGTCGAGAAATTGGCTCGTATCTACACGGATGAAGTCATCCATGGCCATGGTACTCCTCTTGATATTATCTCTGATCACGATGCTCGTTTCACCTCCCGCCTTTGGCAAACGTTTCAATCTTCCCTTGGCACTCATCTTAACTTTAGCACCGCTTTTCATCCTCAGTCTGATGGTCAAACCGAGCGTACAATCCAAACTTTGGAGGATATGCTTCGTTCTTGTGTAATTTATTTTGGCGACAATTAGGATTCGCACTTACCTTTGATAGAATTCTCGTACAATAATAGTTATCACGCCAGTATTCAAATGGCTCCATTTGAAGCATTGTATGGTCGTAAGTGTCATTCGCCTATTTGTTGGCACAAGATTGGAGATGTTCAGATCACCGGTCCTGAATTGATACAAGAGACGACGGACAAGATCCTACAAATCCGTGATAACCTCCTCAAAGCTCGAAGTCGTCAAAAGAGTTACGCAGATAAGAGACGCAAACCTTTGGAGTTTAATATTGGTGATCATGTACTTCTCAAGGTATTCCCTTGGAAGGGTGTTGTTCGTTTTGGTAAGAAAGGAAAACTCGCTCCTCGCTACGTAGGTCCTTTCAAGATCTTGGAAAGGATTGGCAAGGTAGCATATCGATTGGACCTACCTCAAGCGCTCAACAATGTTCATCCAGTTTTGCATGTTTCCAACCTAAAGAAATGTCTAGCCGAAGGACTTCAAGTTCCGCTCGAAGATCTTCAAATCAACGAGACATTGCATTTCGTGGAGAAACCGGTCGAAATCATGGACCGAGGAATGAAGCAACTAAGGCGTAGTCGAATCCCAATCGTCAATGTTCGATGGGAAAAAACGTGGCGCTGAGTTTACTTGGGAACTCAAGAGTGTTATGAAGACTAAGTATCCGCACCTCTTCGTTGCATCTTCCTAAATTTCGGGACGAAATTTCCTAAAGGAGGGAAGACTGTAACGCCCCGTTTTTTCATACTTTCCATGTTTAGAAAGCTAGTCGTTGCATTTCTATTTTCGATAACCTTTGTATCTCGTATTCGTATTTTCGTTGTAACTTTTGTAATCGAGACTTGAATCATAATGGAACATACATTTTATCTCTATACTTGTTATACACAATCATACATGCTTATACATGATGCTCATACTCGAAAACGTGACAAACGTGCAAATACGTGACATTGATACTTTATACATACATTATACGTGATGTTTATGCTCGATCTCGATCATTTTATGCATACATATACCTTATGACATGTCCCATATGTTTATAATACCTTACATATCATAAAAAGACTCTTAGACCCGTCACAGTTCAACTTAAATCAAAAACAAAATAAATATGCTTCAGCCCAAGGCCATGCGGACCGTATAAGGATACGGTTGCGGTCCACATAGGACCTGGCGGACATAAGGTTTTGAATTTCGCGGGTTTGCACGAATCCCACCCTAAAACTCTCACCCAATCACTCTTTAACCTCATTTAGGCTGACTTAGCATCCCCAAACCTTCCCCTATAAATCCCAGGTGTTTTCCACACATTTTACACTTTCTAATCTTCATCTATTCTCTCTTTATCACATCTAATCACTCCAAATCCTTGCAACATTTGAATTTTCGGGCAGATTCATACCTTCATACAAAAGTGAGCATAACTTGCACAAGTCTTGCTTGTTTTACTTGATTCTTCTTCCTATGAACTTGGATAAACCTTAGGTTTGAGTCCAAGGATTCTCCATGGAGAATCCACACCTGGATATTCACCTATAAGGCTTCAAGTTACTGTTTTGCACAAATCTTTTCAGAACTTATGTTTTCTTCAAACCAAACTTGTGTTCTTGTGCTTCTAGTCAAGTTTATGGTTAGTAAAGCCAAACCAAGTTTGTTTACATGAACTAAGGGTTGTTTAGACACCCTAAACTTTCTGTTTTCTAAGAGCTTAAGCGCACAAGTGATGCCAAGCCAAGAGCTTGTTGGTAGTTTCTCTACCTTGGTTAGCTTGGGCTATCCTAAACATAAGACCCCACATCACTTGATGTTTTCCTCATCATTATCCCAAGTTAGTTTGCTAGTCGTAAAGTGACACAACCCCGCCTAGCCTTCGACTTGTGTCGACGTCGGCTCCGTGGGTTGTAGCTCACTTGGCTACTTGGTATAGTGACCATATTTACATTCTTGGTAATACGATTGTTCTTGACCCTCCTTGTGTCTATGACAATTGTGTAGTGGTGAATCCAATCGAGGTTCCAAAGTGGATGGTTAATCCTCCCACCTCCTACTCGACTTACATGATACCAAGAGGTTCCAAAGTGGATGGTTCATCCTCCCACCTCCTACATGACTATATAACTATGTATAAATCTATGGACTATATAATATATCAAACCGAAACCTTGATGATGAATACATAATCACCTATCAAGTTAATAAGTTTTTATCACTAAAGTGTGTAGTTCCTTGTCACGATTCTAATAAGTCTCGAACCTATGAAATCACATCAAACCCATTCGGGTTATCATAGTGTCAAGAACAAGTGCGATACCTTAGTGATTATTTTCATACCATGATACTTTATTCTTATTTCCGTAATCATGCTCGATAATCCAATTCTTCCGTTAAAACTCATAATCATGCCTATGTTCTTCTTATATAATGACAAGGTGCTAAACCCTAATCTACAAACAAGCTCGCGGATTTCTCTAGTTGGAATACTTTCGTAAAACCGTGAGTACACTCGACCCATTTACTGCTTTCTCACTTTTGAGTTGTAACATGGTTTACTTCAAAATACACTTATCACAAATTCATGCTTTTACATACTCTATCCTTAATACATGATGCTTGTAATGCTTAGATACACGCTAGAATTATACGTGCTCGATCATTAACTTTTCTATCACAACTTGACATATATAGCGCTATAGGAGTAGCACACCACCCGTCGGGGTTATTTTAAGATTCTCATACTCATTTTAGTCTCGTCGCTTTTGCGACGAGGGAAGCTCGATCTCGTAAAACTTTTGTGGAAACTCGTGGTTTGTTCTAGTATTGCATGATTATATATTCTTTGCCTACAATTACCATGTGGATTTGAGTTATACATTTTATACCTATGCTATGTATTCACCAAACTTGTGTACTCGCCTTTGCTTTTGCATTGAACTCGTATTTTGAACATGTTACAGGTTGAAGAGGATATGCATGATGAAAGCTAGTAGGAATACTTTAGAAACTCATTCTAAACTTACTAGATTAGTTTACGTTGTATTTTGTTTCGTTGTTGTAACGTTTAAATTGTTGTATTTGCTTCGAATGATGTACTTGACAATTATCTTATGAAATGAAATTATGTTTAATCAAATATTGTCACAATTAGTATTTATAATGAGCAATCTCTTTCGTCCCGCCTCGATGTTTCCGCCATCCGTTAGGGTGTGACATTCACAAAACAGATGTGTGACACAACAATTGTTGAATCCATGAAGAATGAGGAGGACGTGAGGTATGCTACTCTTGGCACACATAAGTTCCGCTCAAATAAGGTTAAAGCAGTAAAGAAAATTATGAGCAGGTTACGGAAGAGAGATAATCAAAAGAACAAGAACGAGGCTGAGAACAATGACACTATAAATCAACAATCCTGGATTCTGTATATGTGCTACAACTATAATCACCCGAGTCCACATGGCTAAACATTGTACGTCAAAGAAATCTGAAGAGGAGCCATGAGATGTCAAGGCATGAGATGCCAATGACGAGCCCATCTATGCCTTTATGGCCTCAACCGAAGATTATGGTAACAAATTAACTCATTCGATTTTGGATTTGGGATGTTCTAACCACATGACAGGTGAGAAAGAAAGGTTGAAAATACTACCAAGTACGAATGGAACAGTTTCTTCTACCTTGTATCCATACACTTCATCGATTTGGGTTTCATCAAGTGGTAAATTAACCACATTATCAAGTTCCTCTTATAGAACCTGTGAATCTGGAAGGGCTTCATGGTTGTTAGACCACCAAGATGAGGCTTCATCAAAGATAACATTCCTTGAAACTTAACACTACCCATTCGTCGGGTCATAACATCGCCAACTTTTTCTTTCAGTGTCATACCCAATAAAAATACATCTGACATGATCCAACTCAAGTATTTGATTACCTGGAATAAACATGTAACGGACGCATCCAAAGACACGAATATTTTGATTTGAAACAATTTTTCAAAGGTGAGAGAAACTTTGTGTTGTCGAGGAATTCAATTGCTAACATAGGTCGTCGTATCATAGCTTCTGTCCAAAACCTATTAGGTAGATTCTTGTTATCATTCATATTTCCATTTAACTCGTTAGATGTCTATCATTTTGTTCCAAAACTCCATTTTTCTGAGGTTTATTTGGACATGTCAGTTGTCTTTTAATTTTGTGTAGCTTTAGGTATTCATTGGATTTTTTAGACATGTACTCTCCACTATTGTCAGATCTAAGATGATTTACTTCATACTTTGTTTCGCAATCTGCTTCGGCTTTGAACTCCTTGAATTTTTCAAACACCTTGGATTTTTCCTTCATGAAGTATATCCAAAGAAACCTAGAAAATCATCAATAAATGTGATCATATATCTTTTTCTAGTTATAGAAGTTTATTTTACCGATTCGAACACATCGGTATGTACAAGCTCCATCGGATTCTTGGCTTTGTGGTTAGAAATTTCAAATGGTAGATGATGCACTTTGTCATATTAACATCTTACACACACCTCGTCACTACGAACTTCTAGATTCGTAGTCCGGCTACAAGACTCCGTTTCATCATGGTTTCCAACTTATCATAACCCATGTGCCATAAATATTGATGCCAAAGATCAATGTTAGTCGATTTTTTTCTTATCAATATATGTAACGTTCCGTATTTTCATACTTCTATTTTTAGAAAGCTTGTATTCACATTTCATTCAATCCTTGTAATATCAAGACTTTGATCATATTGGAAATTGCATTTTATTCATACTTGTTTATTCGTACATGCACAATACATAATTAATCACAAATATACATGCTTTTATACAAAACCAATCTATAATTTAAGTCTATATTCACTTTGGAATACGATCATACGTATTTCATACTTATAACATGCTTGCTTACACTTTAAAACCCTAGAAACACAACGAACATTGAGCATGTTGCATAAAAAAACAAGTTAGAAAAGTAGGATGGCTAAAATGAAATTATTTCAATTTCACGGGGGGTCCTTCCGGACCATCACCCCCCCCCCCCCTTGCGGGCCGCAAGGGGGGTCTGACGATAGAAGCGGGTTTGAGTGTTTTAACTAATTTCTCAATTTCTAACACCCAACCACCTTCTTTAATGACTAAACCATAATACCTACTTATAAATACCCCTCCTCCACACCTCCTAAACACTTTCTACACTCTCTATTCACTCTCAAATCCTCCCAAATCTTCAAAACTTTCAAGTGTTGGCAAATTATACTCAAGTCCAATACAGTGTGTTTTGGACCGTCTTCTTCATGTTTTCTTCTTGTTTCTTGATTTCAACCTACTTGGATAACCTCTTTGAGTGTTACCACAAGTTTACCATGGTAAACCAAGTTGGTATATCACTATTTGAGGTCCAAAGTTAGGTTTATTTTTGTTTTGCATAAAAACATACATACTTGTTCATCTTCTTTAAAACTTTGGGACATCTGCAAGTTGCCAACAAATCCCTATGTTGGGTAGGTTTGGATTTTAGAATGTTACGGAAATGTTATGATTTTAAGTTCACATTTCAAATAATCTAACTCGCCAAGTAGCTTTTAAGTAAGCAAGGTGGACAAACTACACCAAGTCTCTAACCATTATCATGTAAGAAGCACTCATCTAGTTAAACCCACTTGGTTTCTTGTTGAATTAGATAAGTTATTACATTATTGTACTTATGATCATGACCATCCAAATCATCCATGTAATGATTTGTGCATTGGTGAACTAAAGGATTAAAGGAATCATCCTAACTATGCATGACAATCCATGACTTGATACATGACCATATACTAGACTATAACATATATATGTATACACACATACATACATACATACTATCTAATCCGAAACCAAACCATGATACCAACCAAAATAATGGTTGAATGTTACGGTATGGTGGAACTTATCTTAGTTTTAGCCTCCTCATTTTGGGCATCCAATGAGTGCAACACTCATAAAGAACACAAAAATGGTGTCCAACTGGGTATCTAAATAAGACATACTTTCATGTATTATTACAACTTCCTGAATTCATTTCCATCATCAAACTCCATGAACTTACACATCTTTGTTTATCCTTTTAGGATAACTTCGGTGTTTCAACCTCCCAAACGCTCACTCGCTCTCGGTGGAACTAACTTCGCAAATCATGAGTATACCTTACCCATTTACGCTTTAAAACACTTTGGATTGCAATATGTATCATTATGAAACTCACAATCACACAGACAATCATGCTTAAACAAACACTTAATCCATCAACATGCTACTTGTTATGTTATGTTATTTGTTATACATGCTAGGACACTTTATATGCATGTTATCTATCATTAACTTTCAAAAGTCACCCCTTAACATCTATAGCGCTATAGGAGTAGCACGCCGCCCGTTGTGTGTCATTGTTAAGTAATCATTCTTTACGGTCTTATTCATAGCGATGATAAGATTACGCTAGTGGACACCTTGGTTTGATTTATAGTTCATGCAAGCTACTATGATTCATATAACATAGTATACATTTGACATGTGGAATTGAGACTGTTCTATACTTATGCTATGTAGACAAACGTGTTAGCTCACCAACCATTTTGTATTGATATATACTTTAATACATGTTGCAGGAAATTGATGACGATATGACAAGAAATCTATTTAGGGTGGACTAGAAACTCACTCAAAACTTTATTTATAAAATTTGTTCTTGTTATGTTTTAATTTGCAATGTGTTGTACTTTCATTTTCAAGACAATGTAACCTTTAGTAATGGGATTAAATTTGGTATTCAAATTATTGTCACAATGATAGTGTTAGTTGTCTTTAAACAGTCTCATTCGTCTCACTCTGATGTTTCCACCATCGCTTGGGGTCTGACAATATAAGCAGTGCTTGCCAACAAAGCATACACATATTCGGAAGCGGAGATGTTTGAGCAAGCCTATAAAGTGATCACTGGAACGAAGCTTTGAGAATCGAGATAGATGCTTTAGTCAAAAATCAAACTTGGAAACATGTTCCTAAGTTCGAACATGTCAAGACGGTTTCATGTAAATGGGTCTAAAAAGTTAAAAGGAAGGCAAACACACACACTCTCTCCATACACCTGCAACTACCACTTTGCTTCATACTCATTCCAAACATCATCAAATACAATAAGAAACCTCTTATTGTGTAAGATATGCCAAAACTTGGACCGGATTACATCCATCTCTGATAAGGACATTGAAATCCGTCGCAACCGAGCTAAAGTCAAAGACAATCGAGGCAAAACCGTCGAAATCCATCAACGGATATATTAATGGATCGTTTGTTTACGACACATCGGCGGTACGGTTGAGTTAATTTGAATTGTGGTTGTTTGATTGATAGGTGAAAATTGAAGAAGTATTTAATCAAGTTTTGTTTGCAGCTAACGGGGACGGTTTCACCTGAAATTTAACGATTTAGGGCATATATGGAGGAGAATGAGCAGCTGGCGACGCTTATGAAGGGGCTCAGAGATCAAAACTTGAGTGATTATGTGATTTTGGATAGTGGTGAAGTAGTGGTGGTGGTGCGATGGGGATAGTCATGGGTGGTGGGGATGATGGTGCGGTGGTCGGAGTGGTGGTAAGATGTTTAAAACAAGGGGGTCTGACGACAAAACCTTTTTAATACAAGCGGGGTTTGGGTGTTTTAACTCATTTCTCAACTTCTAACACCCAACCACCTTCATTAAAGATTAAACCCTAATACCCACTTATAAATACCCCTCCTCCACACCTCCTAAACACTTTCCACACTCTCTATTCACTCTTAAATCCTCCCAAATCTTCAAAACTTTCTAGTGTTGGAATAGTATACTCAAATCCAATACAGTGAGTTTTGGACCTTCTTCTTCATATTTTCTTCTTGTTTCTTGATTTCAACCTACTTGGATAACCTCTAGGAGTGTTACCACAAGTTTACCACAGTAAAACAAGTTGGTACATCACTATTTTGAGGTCCAAAGTTAGTTTTATTTTCCGTTTTGCTTAAAAACTTACATACATATGTTCGTCTTCTTTAAAACTTTAGGACATCTTCAAGTTGCCAACAAATCCCTATGTTGGATAGGTTTGGATTGAAGAATGTTACAGAAATGTTATGCTTTTAAGTTCACATTTCGAATAATCTAATTCACCAAGTAGCTTTCAAGTAATCAAAGTGGACAAACTACACCAAGTCTCCAACCATTATCATGTTGGAAGCACTCATCTTGTTAAACTCACTTGGTTGCTTGGTGAATTATTTAAGTCATTTACATCATTTTACTTTTGTTCATGACCATCCAAATCATCCATGTGATGATTTGTGCATTGGTGAACTAAAGGGTTAAAGGAATCATCCTACTCGTGCATGACAATCCATGACTTGATACATGACCATATACTAGACTATAACACACACACACACACACACACACACACACACATATATATATATATATGATAAGAATCCGTTAGGAACCACCCTTTTTTGCGAGAACCATGAGAACCAGTGTGAATACAACCAAAAATACCTAAAAAAATTAAAACACACAATAAAAAATGAAATCAAAAAATTGCTACATTTCTTCCCTAAAACTTTTTTAGGTTTTTGGGTGGTGGTGGGGTGGGGGTGGATGTTTAGGTTTTGGGTGGTGGTGGGGTGAGTTTATTTTGTTATGTTCACATTGGTTCTCATGGTTCTCGCAATAGAGTGGTTCTGAAATGAACCCTACCCTACCCTATATATAGGGGGTTCATTTGAGAAAAAAAATTAAATTGAGAAGAAAAAGAAACAAATGGTACAATTGTAAAAGATTAAAGAGTTTTTCTCTCATCTCATTTATTATTATGTTTGACTAATTAATTAGTCATAAAGACTATCATCCTCCACACTAAAAGTTTTTGCCTACACACATCAAAATTTTTTCTACACGTTTTGAAATTTATCTTACACAGCTCGTTATTCATCATACACACCTCGTAATTCATCCTACACAGCTCGTAATTTATCCTACACTTTAAATTATTATTTTTTCTTCTTTGAAAAAAATATGTTTTTTTGAAATAAGTTATAAATTTAATGTAGTTAGCTATTAAAAAGGAATACTACCAATTAATGACCTATATAAGTTTACCAATATACGCTTACAGTATTATTAAATATAAAAATTAAATGGCTTACAGTAGTATTAAATATAAAAATTAAATGAAGTAAAATGAATGATTCTTATTGATTTCTTTTTTATTCTTACAAAAAATTTCTTCTCATTTGAACCCTCCACCATACACACACACACATACATACATACATACTATCTAATCCGAAACCAAACCATCATACCAACCAAAATAATGGTTGAATGTTATGGTAAGGTGAAACTTATCTTAGTTTTAGCCTCATGTTGGGCTTCCAATGAGTGCAACACTCATAAAGAACACTAACAAAAATGGTGTCGAAATAAGTATCTAAACAAGATATACATTCTTGTATTTCATGTTTACAACTTCCCGAATTCATTTCCGTCATCAAACTCCATGAACTTACAAACCTTTGTTTATCCTGTTAAGATAACTTCGGTGTTCCAACCTCCCTAACGCTCACTCGCTCTTGGTGGAACTAACTTCGCAAATCTTGAGTATACTTGACCCATTTACTCTTTAAAACACGTTGGGTTGCAATATGTATCATTATGACACTCACAATCACACATACAATCATGCTTAAACAAACACTCAATCCATCAATATGCTTCTTGTTATGCTATTTGCTATACATGCTAGGACACATTATATGCATGTTTTCTATCATTAACTTCCAAACGTCATCTCTTAACATATGCAGCGCTATAGGAATAGCACACCGCCCATTGTGGGTCATTGTTAAGTAATCATTCTTTACGGTGCTATTCATTGTGATGACAAGAATACGCTAGTGGACACCTTGGTTTGATTTATAGTTCATGCAAGCTAGTATGATTCATATAACATAGTATACATTTGACATGTGGAATTGAGACTTTTCTATAGTTATGCTATGTAGACAAACTTGTATGCTTACCAACCATTTTATGTTGGCATATACTTTAAGTTGCAGGAAATTGATGACGATATGATAAGAAATCTGTATAGAGTGGACTAGAAACTCACTCGAAACTTTATTTATAAAATTTATTCTTGTTATGTTTTAATTTGCAATGTGTTCTACTTTCATTTTCAAGACAACGTAACCTTTAGTGATGGAATGAAATTTGGTATTTAAATTATTGTCACAATACAATGTTAGTTGTCTTTGAACAATCTCGCTCGTCTCACTCTGATGTTTCCACCATTGGTTGGGGTGTGACAATATAAGCAGTGCTTGCCAACAAAGCATACACATATTCGGAACCGGAGACGTTTGAGCAGGCCTATAAAGTGATCACTGGAACGAAGCTTTGAGAAACAAGATAGATGCCTTAGTAAAAAATCAAACTTGGGAACAGATTCCTAAGTTCGAACATGTCAAGGCGGTTTCATGTAAATGAGTCTACAGAGTTAAAAGGAAAGCAGAGCCACGCACTCTCTACAACCACCACTTTGCTTCATCATCATTCCAAACATCATCATATACAATAAGAAACCTCTTATTGTGTAAGATATGCCAAAACTTGGACTGGATTACATCCATCTCTGATAAGGACGTTGAAATCCGTCACAACCAAGCTAAAGCCAGAGACAACTAAGGCAAAACCGTCGAAATCCGTCAATGGATATGTTAACGGATCTGTAAATGGATCGTCTGATTACGGCGCATTGACTGTATGGTTGAGTTAATTTTGAATTGTGGTTTTTTGATTGATATGTGAAAATTGAAGAAATATTTAATCAAGTTTTGTTTGCAGAGAATGGAGACAGTTTCACAAGAGATTTAACGATTTAGGGCATAGATGGAGGAGAATGAACAATTGGTGACGCTTATGAAGGGGCTTAGAGATCAAAATTTGATTAATTATGTAATTTTGGATAGTGGTGAAGTGGTGGTGGTGGTACGATGGGGATAGTCGTGGGTGGTGGAGATGATGGTGCGGTGGTCGGGGTGGTGGTAAGATGTTTCGAGGGATAGAGAGAGAAAGTGCAATGTGTGATTTGTGTATGAAATTGTTTGAATATATAATAGAAAAATCTTCATGCATTAAAGACTAGTTCCTTATACTCATGTGCATATAAGACTTGTACCTTGTATGTAAATGACTAAATTGCCCTCGTAGTTAACAGACTTGGTGGATAGTTTTAAAATTTTAGACTCGGATGGTTACAAAAAGAGCGGTTAGGAACTTAGGACGTTAAACATTTTGATTTTGAACTCAAGTGGTTAACACCATTAAAACACAAGAACTCAAAAAGTAATTTTCTCAAATAAAAATGGCTAGAGATAAATGTAGAACCATACTTTCTTGAATAACGTATTATTTATAGAAATTAATGATTTGATTATAATGTAAAATCCCTTAATCCATTTTAAACTTAAATACTTTAGAACTAAGTGATTTTATTTAAAATGTTAAAAACCCTTAAACTAGTTTAAAGTTAATACATTGGAAATACACGATTTTTAAACTAGTTTAAAGTTAATATATTGGAAACACACGATTTTATAAAAAAAAAATTGTAAGAATACTCAGAGCATTCACATCCCTTCCCTTATTTTTGTTGTGTGGGTTCTGCATATTATAAAATGTGGTTATGAGGGGTTGTGATCGTAGGAGAAAAAAAAAGTGTTATCGTTCATCTGTATATTTATGGGGTATTGTTCACCTCATTAAGTTTTTAATATTTTTTGAAAATGAGAGAGAGAAAGTAATGATAAAGGTATAAAAAGGTATTACTTAATTGAAAAGGAGAAAGAAAAAGTAGTGATTTTTCGTGTAATTATAGAAATTGAGATAGAGGAAAGGATGTGAATGCTCTCACAATGAAGTCCTCACCCTCTTCCCCATATCAAAACTATAAGAAAAATATAAGATTTTTTTATTTTCAATCATACATTAGAGCTCATATCCTCCAAATTATGTGGAAAACTAAAGTAAACCCCCTTATTTGAGGGTTTGTTATTCATTTCATATCCCACTATTTTGAGTGGTTATGAGTAAAAAAAGGTATTTATTTAGTTGATTATAAATACATATGAAGAATCTGATGTATGAGGCTTCTAAAAGTGAACGAAAACTAAAGATAAATGTGTATTGTAGTTTAATTGTATCGACGGGAATAAGGATTCTACTGTGATTACAAACCCTTAAACTATCTTAACTTAATACTTCCTTTATATAGTGAAGCAAGCTAATTGTTCACTCTAAATATTAGGGGTGTTTACGGTTCAGTTTAAAACTGTGAAACCGTCTAAACTGATAATTGGTTTGGTTTCGTGGTCAGTGTTTTCGTTACTTTGGTCAATCAATTTAAAAAATAGTAGATTACTTTTTGAGAACCCTATATTATAGTGGTTTTAACCACTTAAGTCCAAAATCAAAATGTTTAACGCCTTGATACCTACATCCTCATTTTGTAACCCATTGAGGTTAAATTACTGACACCATCCACCATGACTGTTAACTTTAAGGGATTTTAGTCATTTACACATAAAGTACAACTCTTTAATGCACAAAGGTATAAGGAACAAGTCTTCATTGCACAAAGATTTAAATATTATATATATAAAAATAAATTATATACAAATATAACATAATTGCACCACCACCCACCTGCACCACCGCACCTCCGCCACCACCTCCCTGCACCACTGCACCTCTGCCACCACCCACCTGCACCACCGCATCTTCACCACCACCTAACTACACCACCGCACCTTCACCACCACCCACTGCACCTACCACCATCGTTACGATAACCGCACGACCACCACTATTCCCACCCACCGCACCTGTCCCATCCTCCGTTCATCATCCTCCCGACCAAACCCCACCTTCGTTCATCATCCTCCGACCACCACCACACCTAACATCACCAAACCTGAAACCATTACATCCCTCACAGATCCGCCGCCCAAATTCGCCTAGATCCACTCGTCACCAAACCCCCAAACCTGATGGTGGTTTTCTTTAGCGAGAGAGAGAGAAAATAGAGAGAGTGGGGTGTGTGTGTTTGAGTAGTGTGCGTGTGCGTGTGAGAGAGAGAGATAAGGTTTATGTAATATTTATTTTATTTTTAAATGTTAGGGGCATTTTAGTCATTTTAAGAAACTAACATAATATTTTAACGGAGTTTAAAATTTGGATTCAGTGGGTTATAAAATAAGAATGTTGGTACGCAGGGCGTTAAACATTTTGATTTTGAACTCAAGTTTTTGAATTACTATAATACAGGGACTCAAATAGTAATTTACTCGTTAAATTTTTTTTCAAATTGTAGCGAATGGTTTAATTTTTGTTTTACCAAAAACCAATCGTATACAATCAGATCGGATAATGAAATTTAACTATATATATATATATATATATATATATATATATATATATATATATATATATATCGCATATTCTAAATGGTCTAGTTATTTATGTTAGCTTATGCTTATCTAGAATAAAATTGGCGAATTGTTTGAAGTGAATTGGGCGGCCCAATTAAACTAATGCCCTCTCAACTCACAAGCCTCAGATACATTATAATTTTACACTCAAAGATTCTCAAAATCAATTCAAATATGTTCATTCATTGTTTCTAAAATTTGATTTACAAATTCATAGAGTAAACATGTTACTTGTCTTTTATTTATTATGGGTGTTGGTAAATGTATCTCCTTTTCTACTGAACGTACCCTTCCCTCAACTTTCACATTATTACAACACAAACCTTTTTGTTTTTGTTTTTTTTTGTCAGTTTTATCTTTATTTATTAATGGGTTATAACCCCGTGTATTACAGGGTTGAATAAATGTAATTTGATATACTAAATAATAAAACAATATATCTTTAAAAACCTCATTTATTACATGAGTTAAATAAATGTAATTTTATATATTAAATAATAAAAAAATATCTTTAAAAACTCCGTTTATTGTATAAATTGAATAAATGTAATTTATATACCAAATAATAAAAGAGTTATATCTTTAAAAACCATGTGTATTACACATGTTGGAAAAAAAATGTAATTTTGTATTCCAAATAACAAAAAATGTTTTATCTTTAAAAACCCCATGTGTATTACACTATATCAATAAATCAAATCTTATATATCAAATTATTATTTGATTTATATAATCAGAGATATAGTTCCAAACAAAGAAGCGAAGGATTAACCCCTTTTATGCAGAGACAAAACCCTAGATCTGATTCAATTCCGATCAGTTTGATCTACTGTTTCTTCATTGGCGCCCACCGATCTTTTTTTTCCTTTTCATCCTTCATATACTTTAGTTTTATACTCAGATCTGCAACATCATGGCTGATGGATCATCGTTACTTGCAGATCATCGATCTGAGATCCATCACGTTGCTCGTGGCCCTTAGATTGACAGACAAATTGTTGAGGATTCTTCCGGCGAAGCTGATGCTCAATATGACCATGGTCATGCTAGCATTCCAGTAACTCCGGGAGCTCCACATGTCGATGTTGCATCAATTTTACCACCTGGCGAGACTCCGTTGTCTTGGCTAATTAAATCTCAAACTGCTCTAAACGCTATGTACGCTCAACTATGTGCTCAGACCAGAACTCCAGCTTTTCAAGCTCCGGTCAATGCTCCTTAGGTCCGTGCTTCGCCGGCACCTCGAGCGTTGAGTTATGATTACAGATCCGTGTTCGTGCTCCTTCGCATGTATCTGCAGAAGAAGCTGAGATGTATTCTCAGACCAGGAATGACTCTATTCATTCTGGAAATCGAAAACAAAAAGATAATGCTCAACGTCACACATCTGTTCATTCACGTTTGGGCCCGCGACTGTCGCAGAAGCGGGACACCCAACATGATGAATATGATAAAACTTATGACGAAGGAGATAGCGTAAGTGTTTTTAATCGATTATCCACGGATCATGTCAACTATAAGCCTAAAGTTCATGCAACATACAATCTGAAGTGGAGCATGATTACAATTTGGTGTATTGACCCGCTGAGGCAGCTGAACAATCGAAGTTTATGAGAGAAATAACGTTGGCTCCGCTAGAACAGGCAAAGTTACCATCCAATGTGGGGAAGTTTAATGGTTTAACTGATCCTGATGATCACATGCGCCTCTTCACTGGCGCAGGGTTGATTGGAGGTTGAACGTTACCAATGTGGTGTCACTGTTCGTACAAACTCTTACTGGCTCGCGCTCCTTTGGTTCGACAACTTACCCACATGTAAACTTTCCTCTTGGAATGACCTAAAGGAGAAATTCCTTACGCATTTTAGTCAACAGAGGCGCTACGTCAGAGATTCCTCAGATGTGATGAATATCTGGCTGAAGGATGACGAAAGCCTAGAAGATTTTATCACCCGTTACAACAAGGAAGTGTTAGAAATTGGAGATGTACATGAAGATCTTATCCGCGCACAGTTCAAATATGCGGTAAGATGTGATGAAATGATAAAAGTCTTTCTAGAACTACTGGTCTTCCAAAAAGTTGAGATAAGTTGATGGCAGCAGCCAAAGTTTATGCGAAAACAGAGTGAAACTTAAATTCCAACAAACCCCACTACCTCAGAATCGTCCTCAAGATCTGAGTAGGGGCAGTCGGAAGTTTAAGAAAGGATGGAAGGATTCGAACCAAGGTTCATATTCTTCTTATTCACCAGTACGTGCTCGCGCAACAATTAGTAAAATTACTACCCAAAAAGCGATCAAACAAGAAAACCGTGATCGCAATGACTCCTTTAACAAAATCCCCAGCAGAGGTTCTTGCACTGAGAACTATCAGTTTAAGCAACCTCGGCCCATGAAGAACAAGATGGGTCAGGACCCAAATCTCTTTTGTGAGATACCGGCACACAACTAACAACTGCATCAGTTTGCACACAGAGATTGAAAAAGCATTAAAAAGTGGTAAACTGACACACTTAGTATAGTTAGTACGTAAGGAAGTTAGACAACTTACGCGCGGGGATGAGGGTCCAAGCAACAAGAAGATAAAGCAAGTTTCTAACAACGTTTTCAAAATGACAAATGGCGCGAACAGCAGGTGATTTTTCCCATTGTTCCTGGCGGACCACAGAAAGAGAGAACAGTAGTGGTTACATGTATTTTTAGCCATTACCAGACTGATTTGTGTTCATAGACCCTAGAAGTTCCATGGATATCATATACGAACAATGTTTTAAACAATTAGATCCAGAGGAAAAAGCACGCCTTGAACCAGTTGATTTCCCTTTGACTGGGTTCCACAATCAGACTGTTTTTCCTCTAGGACAGATAGTTTTTCCCGTCACCCTCTCAGACGGAAAACATTCACGAACCAGTAAGATGAATTTTATGGTGATGCCGGCGACTTCTCGCCATGATGTTTTGTTGGGACGACGTGCACCACGTGATTTCAGCATGGTTACATCAGCTCTGCATGCTACTTAGTGGATTCCCAACACCAACAGGCGTCACTATTATGTATGCGCGCAAGGAAATAATGTCTATCAAAGAACCCGTTGCTACAACTTCCAAACGAGTATCTGCAAACGAGCCTGAAAAGTGGGTGCTTAATACCAAGTATCCCACAAACAATTTTTTTGGGTCCCGCAATGACCACAGAAATCCGCGCAAAGCTAAAACTGTTATTATT
Organism: Scalesia atractyloides; assembly: GCA_947069175.1. Lineage (NCBI taxonomy): Eukaryota > Viridiplantae > Streptophyta > Magnoliopsida > Asterales > Asteraceae > Scalesia > Scalesia atractyloides. The sequence continues at coordinate 69,152,531 of CAMTDV010000004.1, read as the reverse complement.
TCGAAACAAAGATATTTTCACCTGGACACCCGCTGATATGGTTGGCGTCCCGCGCGATGTTGCAGAACACTGCTTGAACGTTATTCCTTCAGCAGAGTTGGTGGTACATAAAAAGCGCAGCTTAGGGCCTGACAAAACTCGCGAATGAACGAACAAGTTTCAGAATTGTTGGATGCGGAATCCTCGCGAGGTGAAATACCAGACTTGGGTTGCTAATCCATTCATGGTGCAGAAACAAAACGGTGGTTGGCACATGTGCGTTGATTTTAAAGATCTGAACCAGGCGTGTCCTAAGGATTGTTATTCCCTTCCAAAAATCGACAACAAAGTTGATTCCTTAGCGTCGTTTCGATGGAAATGCTTTCTCGATTGCTATAAAGGGTATCATCAATCTTAATGAAGAAGGAAGACGAGGACAAGACAGCTTTCCGCACAGAGAAAGGCATTTTCTGCTACACAAAGATGCCCTTTGGCCTCCGCAACGCAGGAGCCACTTACCAACGCCTTATGGATACAGTTTTTGGCGATGATATTGGGGTTACAGTTGAGGTTACATTGATGATCTCGTCACCATGAGTCACACTGAAGACACGATGTTAATAAACATCCAGCGAACTTTTGATTCATTGCGAAAGGTGAACCTGAAATTGAACCCGAGCAAATGTTCATTTGGCATGGAAGAAGGCAAGTTCCCATGATTCATTGTTACAAAAGATGGTTTCAAAGTTAATCCTGATAAAGTGGAGGCAATCCAGAAAATGTCTTCTCTTGCTACTATTAAAGAAATGCAACGATTGGTGAGACGATTAGCTGCGCTCAATCGTTTTCTTGCTAATCATGCTGCAAAGTCTTATCCATTCATTCGTACGTTGCGCAATTGTGTCAAGAAAAATGAATTCTTATGGACTCCTGAAGCAGAAAGTGCTTTCCAGGATATGATACAGCTCCCAACACTCACTGCTCCGCTCGAAAAAGAGCCAATGATACTCTATCTCGCTGCATCCAACATGGCAGTAGGATCAGTTCTACTAGTTGAGCGCGAAGGGGTTCAAACTCCAATTTATTACGTCAGTAAGATGCTCAATGATCCAGATACACGATATTCTATTATGGAAAAACTAGTCCTAGCTCTCGTTCAGGCGTCGCGCAGGCTACGGAGGTATTTTCAGATCATGTAATTACTGTGTTGACAAATTATCACTTGGGGCAAATTTTATCAAAACCGACGTATTAGGACATCTTGCAAAATGGGCTATCGAGTTGGGAGATTACAATATTTTATACAAGCCACGCCCAACCATTAAGGGGCAAATATTAGTCGATTTTATTACTTAAGTGCCAACTGACAAAGTTGATGAATGCGAAGCAATTCAAAATCTGGTCCCCATAACTGATGATTCACTGATGGCGCATCGAACAGCGATGTGGCTGGTGCTGGTCTTCATTTGGTAAACCCTGACAATCAAGAGTTCACGTACGCTATTCATCTTGATTTCAAAAGTACGAATAATGAGGCATTTCTAGCAGGCTTGCGCCTCGCTATCAAGATGGGAGCAGCGAACTTAACAGCACACATGGATTCCTTATTAGTGGCGGAGCAAGTGACTGGCACTTACGACGCCAAATGAGATATTATGGCTCTGTATCTAGAGCAGGCAAAGACATTGATTAGTCAGTTTAAACACTTTAAAGTAGTGCATGTTAATCGGAGCGAAATAGACAGACAGATGCTTTAAGCAAGTTGGCAGCCACAAGTTTCAAACATTTGGCTAAAGAAGTCCGAATAGAGGTCTTGAGCAACCCTTCTATGCCACTGAAACAAGTAAGAATCATTGAAATTGGAAGTCCATCTGGGATGTTCTCCAATTATTATGTATCTGTTGCACGGTTCTCTCCCTGATAACAAGGCACAAGCAAGGAAAATACGCTACAAGGCCCTCAATTATGAAATGGCGGACGGTATTTTATATCGGAAGTCTTATATGGGTCCTCTTTAACGATGTGTGGACAAGCACGATGCGCAATATTTAATCAAAGAATTTCACGAGGGGTTATGTGGCATACACGCTGGACCGCGCATGGTTTTTGCTAAAGTTATGAGCTCAGGCTATTATTGGCCGGGAATGCACGTTGATGCTGTTTAAACTTTGCGCAAATGCATGTCCTGTCAAAGACATGCCCCAAAAACCATGCGCCCAAAAAATCCACTTGTCCCAGTAACCGCTGCTTGGCCTTTCCAACAGTGGGGTATTGATTTGATCGGTCCTTTCCCCAATGCGCCAGGCGCAGTAAAGTTTATTTGGTTGCGGTGGATTACTTCACCAAGTGGGTTGAAGCGAAGCCTTTAGCCTCCACAACAGCTATGGTGACCAGGAAATTCATATGGGAGCACATTATTTGTAGGTTTGGGCTACCGATGCGCATTATAACTGATAACGGTCCAAACCTAGCATCTGAAGATTTATAGAAATGGATGCAAGAAATGAAAATCGAACATGTTTTTTCTTCCGTGGTGCATCCACAGGCGAACAGACAGGTTGAGAGCGTCAATAAACAACTGGTTGATGGTATCAAGGCCCGCCTTGGCATGGTGCGGCGCAGATGGGTAGATGAGCTTCCAAGCATTTTGTGGGCTCATCGCACCATGCCCAAGACTAGCACGGGAGAAACTCCGTTCAGTTTATTCTATGGAATGGAAGCAGTAATTCCTCCTGAGATTGGTCTCCCATCCCCAAGGATGTTGGCTCTCGAGAAGCAAAACAATGAAGAGCAAAGGCGCATGGATCTGGATCTGGTTGAAGAGCGGCGTGAAAATGCAGTAATACGCGAAGCAAAGTACAAATTCCAGTTAGAAAAATAGTACAACAAAAGGGTGCGCGTTTGCACTTTCTTTCCAGGGGATTTCGTCCTCCGAGATAATGAAGCATCAAACTCTGAAAAAACAGGAAAGCTAGCTCCGCGTTGGGAGGGACCATACGTAATAAATGAAGTCCTTGGCAAAGGTGCCTACACTCTAAAGCGCATGGATGGCTCCAGCGTTCCTCGAACCTGGAACGCCCAACAATTGTCTCATTGCTACATGTAATCTCAGCTCTCAATGCAATAGCCCGTGCCGCGCAAAGTGACAGCTTACAGTATTTTTTATTTTGTAATCTTAGTGACAGTATTAGCTCAATGCTTTATCAATGAAATTTTATTCCGTCGCTACTTACATCTTATTATTTACAAATATATTTCTTACAAATGCATGCAATTACTTTGGAAAAACAAAAACACCAAGGCTACTAACAACTCATGAGCCACAAGACAACACCATACTTACGCTCCTACATGAGTTAGCCAATTACGTTCATTTGTCTGTCCTAAACAAGTAATTGTACTCATGCACACATTGTAAGCCAAATATATATTAATGAACGTTAAGTACTTGCGCGGCCGTGCACCTGTACATACTAGAGTTATTACAAAATAATTCGAAATGTCTTAAGGTTATACAAACACAGAAAAGCAAGGCCAATCCTATTTTGAAGTCTTCGTTGCGCCTTCTTCTTCTGCCTCTAAAAATATGCCTTTTAAGCGATCAACAAAATCGTCATGCGGCAGCGCATCATCCACAAGATCCATCACCGGGATTTGCAGATGGTCATATCTTTCTTTGGCCCTGATAAATGCGGCGCTAGTATTTGATCCATGAGTAGCTGCGCGACTATTGTCCCATTGAAATTTTAAAGCATGAGAAACGTGGGATGAACACTCATCGTAACCTTGGGCATAGCCATCAGTTTGCGCGCAACCATCAACTGAGCCACCGCTTCATCAAGCTCAATGGAATTCAATATTGAATTGGCAATCTACAAAAAGATACAAAGGTTAGAATACATGAGTAGCGAGTTATACATTAAAAAAAAGCAATAAAACACTTACTTTTACAATCCCATATTGTTGAATCCAAGTAAGCTTGTTCATCAAAGACACTGCAAGGCTTTCAGTAGTGGCGCGAGCGACTTCTGTTTCTTCAATTTTCTTTTCGCCCCAGATAAGCGGCGTGTCAGCTTCGCTTTCTCAACTTGATTCAACTGGACATCCATCTTCAAGGAGTCAAGCTCTGCTCGTAGTTGCTCCTGATCAAAGAATAAAGAAGTAAGATCAGCAATCTCTTTATCTCTCAGAAGAAGAGCCATTATGGTCTCTACCTCTTTCTGTTCACTTCGTTCCCGATGTGAACGTGCTTCGTCAGCAGCTGCAATGGTATCTCTTTTCTCTTTCTTCAGTTTCTCTATTTCATTGCGCAGAGTATCTTCTCATTGTTTTCACGCTCACAAGCTTCCAACCAACGCTTGCAATCCTCAGCGTGTTGCGCAGCAGCTGACTCAGCCTTCTTCTTCCATCCCAAGGCGGACCATTCTTCGGTCTTCTTCTCATCCTCAAACTTGCATCTCTCCGCCTCCAGATCCACCATCATTTTTCTTACATTTCACCTTCAACACCAACTTTGAATTTTTTAGATTCAATTTCATCCCACTCTTTATTCATGCTGCGCCACTCGCGCTCAATCCGGTGGGTAACAGACGAGGCTTGCGCTGTTTTCAACAAGTATGCCTGATACGTCTGATCATGAGTACTTTCCTCTTGACGCTTAACGTCCGGCGGAGGATAGATGCCCTTATACCATTCTCTGCAAACCTGCAGGTCGGTAAAGGTGTCACTTTGTTTGAGCTTCTATACTGGTTCAGGATGGCGGAGGCTCGCTTTGCAGAGTATGAGCGATAGTAATAATCCCCAGGAGTTTCTTCAGGGCGTATGGGGGATTCATCCGCTGGACCATCAAAAAATGACTAAAAGTCATGCACAACAGATGATGAACCAGTGTTCTTCGCCGGCTATCAATGGTAACTTTTTCTGGGTGTGATGGTGGAGGTATAAAATCCTCTTTTGGATCTTCGAAGGTTTGTTTTTCAGCATCATTGGGGGCAGTATCTTTTACCTACTCGCCAGCAGGATCTTCAACAAATGTTTTTATTTGCTCTTCTCCTGGAGCAGGTTTTTCTGGCATATCAGACACGATAGGCTCTGGGCCAACATTTGTCGCTTCTGGATGCACATCATCATCACCCTTCTTTAAACTTTCAACTTCCAGTTGGTGCGTTGCAAGGATCGATGAAAGATGTGGTCTGCGCCACCTTCACAATTTTTCTGTAAACAACAAAACAGTTGAGAAAAAGTTTTTTCAGCATACAAGGGAAATGATTAACATCCTTACCCAGAGAAAATTTTTCTGCAAGAGCGTCCAAATTGCTCTTCTTTCCAATTCTTCCTTGCGCAACCTTTTCGGTGGTGGTACTGGTGGTTCAGGATCGTTTTTTCTTTTCTTGGCTGCACGATGCACAAGTGCTTCAGGACTGGATGGTATGCCAATCGGGTCATCAGGATTCGCTGCAGGGACCTCTGCCGTATCCATTGGTTCCGCTTTTGGTTTTTTAAACCTACAGGCGCAAGACCTTCTAATGAGTCTGACACCACCACGTACTCACACCAAGAATCAGACACAAGGCGTGTACCTTTCTTGATTTCTGCCTTAAGGGTTGCAGGAGCCTTAGGCGCAAGAACATCATATTTTTTGGGAAGAGGAACTGTTACAGCAAGTTTTTTCTTCTTCTTAGAATCAGGGCCTACGCCCAAGTTCGACAAATCACCTACTGGGATTAACACAAACAAAACAATATGTGCGCCATAAGTTATATTGCAATATTACTCAATTTCTAACGTTAGTGGTAATATTGCAATACTAACTCAGTCATCAAGGGAAATTACTTACCAGCAGTGGAAGAGGATTGAGCATTGAGCTCTTCTATCTTGGGCAGTTCGAAATTTCCCAAGATCTGCGAAAACCAAGGCTCTTCATTCTCACCTATAGGCATCACTTCCATCTTGCCATTTTTTTCCTTTTGAAGGATACCACGTATAAGGAAGTAACTGCAGCAAAGCGCAAGTATGAGCATCGGAATATGCAACTATCCTATCGAATAAACAACATATCTGAGCCTTCTTTGACATATACTGGTTTCTCGCGACGGCCAGCCTTCCAGAGCATGCTCATCCCAGCAGCAACTAAAGCCCTTTCTGGCAAAACAATGTTAGGCACATCCTTTAAATCCTTGTACCATTCTTCGTCAGTAGGGATGGCCATTCTCTCTAACTCAATCTCGTCGCATCCTCGAAACGTCATCTTCATCGGTATCACAGCAGCCTTGATATAAAAGAATTTTTGTTTCCAATCGTGGTATGACTTGGGAGGTACAAGTAATAATCTCTTCGCCGACAACCGTTGTTGAAACGAATAAAACCCCAGTGAAAATGTAACTGGTAAAAAAACCCTAAATCTATCGACGGTAGGAAGAATATTCATAGATCGGCAAACAAACTCAAAATGTCGGATACGGACCATACCCATCGGGTTTAACTGGGATATATGGAATTTGTAAAAATCAAGAATTTCCAGAAAGAAGTGGGTCACCGGAAGTCGGAAATTACCCTCTGCAAAGTAATCCCAGAATAATGTGATATATCCTGCCGGAGTGTTTGCCGCCGTGTCGGTATCTTCAGGATATCGGGCATCCCATGTCTTAGGAAATTTGAAATTCACAACAAGACAGTCAAAAGCATCCCGATTCCACTTCAACGCCGGTAATGATGATATCGACGGCATCTCCACCATCTCCTCAGGTGGAACTAGTAGCCATGAATATATGAAAAGGATCTGATACAGATATCAACAGATTCTTGAGTCGGAGTAGAAGAAAGTGGTTGCAGAAGGTAAAACAAAGAGAAGGCAAGAGAATTTCTGGGAAAGCATAAAAACGACGATTCATGAAGAAGCGGTTTTTATAGGCATCGCAATTAATGCCTGGAAATCCGTGTGATAGTGGGTTATCTTTTTCAAAGCCCTAGGTACGAAAAGGGGCGAGTAGGGTACAGTAATCGTCTCCACGCGCGCGTGCACTCGCTAGTGGCCGTCATGCAATTAATGTTTGTACTACTGACATTGTTGACAGCTGTTGTACAGTACTCAGAACGTCACCACAAGCACGTGCTTTTCACCAACCACCTGACACATGTCATGTCACAAGACAAGTTGCCTTCAAAATTCAAATCCTTATACCTTATCCAATTAGGAAAGCAAGTAGCTACTGCTCAGTAGCTGCGCAACCATATAACAACATATTTTCTTTATTTAATCCAGTACTCCACCTCTCCGCCACAGAGCATCGGAGCAACACTGGACTGGGGGGACTTGAAGGGGTATGGTCCCAAAAACCCTATGCCAAGTAAGAGGCCATACCCATTATTACAGCAAAAGCAGACCTTGCGCAAACTGTATTACAAGAAGAAGAGTTATTTCTTCCATGCGCCAGGCATTTAAGAGAAGAAACAATCATTTAACTATCTTGCGCGGGCTCGCGTAAGGTAACAGTTAAGCTTGAGTTTTTTCTCTAATTAGACGACACCCGCGCGCAGGGAAGACAAGTAAAACAATGCAAGAGCAGACCTTGCGCAAACTATATTACAGGAAGAAAATTTTATTTCTTCCATATGCTAGCCATCTAAGAGGAGAAACAATCATTTAACTACTTTGCGCGGGCTCGTGCAAGATAACAGTTAAGCTTGAGTTCTTCTCTAATCAGATGACACCCGCGCGCAGGAAAGACAAGTAGACCAAAAAGGAATCTTTTCTGTTACAACATAAAGGACACATGGCAACATTTCAGAAGGAAGCAGCTGTAAGAAGTTCTAGAAACAATTAAAGCTCAATCGTGCAAGGGCATGAGCGGTTACAACATAATTGACACGTGGCACGATCTGATACATTCCTCAAAGTCACGATGATGGCACACTTATAACAAAAAGTAAAAAAGCATCATCTGCCACATGGCGTTTCCTTAACTGTTGATCAACACCATAATCCGTGTGCTCGGATAATAATCTAACTGATTAACGACGTTAAGGAAGATTATGTTAAACTTTCCTCTCTCACATTTTGGCGCCTAAATCCGGCTATAAATAAGTAACTTCGGGTACAAGCAAAAGGTATTCACTCTCACTTACTCTCTCTCTTACTTCACTTAAACGGTTCCGATCAAACTTGTTCTCACGCCGGAGGGTGGTCACGAAGAGAACCCCCATTCTCCCCGTGGCGAGTCTAACGGTGGTTTGTTTTGCAGAGTTAATCGGAGATATAGTTCCAAACGAAGAAGCGAAGGATTAACCCCTTTTATGCAGAGACAAAACCCAAGATCCGATTCGATTCCGATCAGTTTGATCTACTGTTTCTTCAAGTTATATACAATTTGATTTATGAATTATGTAATAAAATCGATATAATTTTTTAATAATGAAAAAAATAAAAAATATATTAATACAAATTTATATTTTTAAAAACCCCGTGTATTACACGGTTTGAATAAATCTAATTTTATATATCAAATTATTATTTGCAAGTTATATACAATTTGATTTATAAATTATGTAACAAAATCGATATATTTTTTAATAATGAAAAAAATAAATTTTATATTTAAACTAAATAACAATTCTCTATAATTTAGTAGGAGAGTTATCTATAAGAGATTAAACTAAATAATAATTATCTATAATTAAGGATGAGATAAAATAACAATTATCTATAATTTAGTAGGAGATTATTATCTATAATTAAAATAAAATTACATAGTCTAATATGATGACAACTATCCATTAATGGTTTCTTTTATTATATAGTATAGATTCTTGTTGTTGTTGTTGTTATTATTATTATTATTACTAGTATTTTCTTTTCTTTTTAAAATGTTATTTTATTTAATAAGAATTTTTTTGGTTATCTAAAAAAATCGTTTTCTTACGTTTTAAATTGAAACGAGTCATTTTAATTTTGAAGCGGGATTTTTTTGTTCATAACGGCTTGAAGTGGATATTCGAATTCAATTTGTATAAACAATAATACACAAAAATTTAAATGAAGCTTTGAAGCCAACCAACTTAATATAGTTTTTGGAGTTAAAAGAAGAGAAATATATTTAAGAATCACGACATCAATTTGTAGATAACGATTTCGATTAGTCAATAACATACCATCACAATAATTAAATTTCAAATTTATATAGATTATTAATTGATATTATATACTTTAATCAAATTATTTTACTAGCTATGTGCTAGTTAACGTTTTATTTTCTTTTTGCGTCTTCTTGGTTTTAATAAATAAAAGTTGTTAATTGTATTATACAAACATTTTATATAATAATAATACTAATAAAAATAGAAATAGAAAGATGAGAGAACTAAAATAAGAAATAAATAAAAAAAATATAAAATCAATTGTTTTCTTTTCAAAAAAAATCTGAAACTTTTTTATGTTTGAAAAATATTTTTCTATTAATTTGTAATGACGTTTATAGAAACATAATAAAATACTAGTTAGAGAAATTGTCTTCAAAAACAGTATTTGAATTGTATAGAGGGTGAAATTTGACAACTTTTAAATTATATTTTTAGATAGGAGGTATGACTAGTAAAAATGGAGGTGCATTTAGCCAACCCTTTATTAATTGGTTATTTGTGTATCGTAAATCAATCTAACTCTCCAGTTAGATTTTGGACAAGGTTATATGCTCTTTAATCGTGTGTATGGATCTGTTACAAACATTATAGGTATTACATATTTACTATCATTGTTTTTGTGAGATGTAATTGCAAAGTGTGAAACCAGACCGTTTGGTTTTGGTTTGCAAGGATAAAAGACCCTGGTTTGAATCGTGATTACCTAAAAACCATCAAAATTGGACCGTGAACACCCCTACTAAATATGATCAATTTAAAAAGTGTGATAATATTATGGTTTCTGTTACGTAATAAAATATTATAATTTAAAACGTTTTACGGCCACTTAGGCTTTGGCCTAGTGGTAAATAGGAATTACCTCTTGTGGGGAAAAAATAGCTGTTAAAAAAAGATAAAAGTTTTACAAAATTGTATAAGTTTAAGTAATTCAAGAATTAAAGTTTTAACTAAATGTCAATTTAGAAGCCAACTGATGCACTAAAATATTCAAAAGTCTAACTTTTCAATGCATATTGCCTTTAGTAACCTCGAATTCTATGTTGTGTCAAAATGTAATCTGGGTCTCTGACCCCGCGACATAGGTGATGGTGAAAGAAATTCAAGGTGAGGGAAAAGAGATGCGAGAGAAAGAAAGAGTTACTGTGCACTCAAAACCTGGGGCAAAATCATTTGCTTCTTTAGTAGTTCGGTTTGAATGGTACATCGGTTTCTAATGGCTTTTGAAACAAAGAGGACGCATACTACAAGAGAAAAAGGTTTGGGACATGAGATTGGCGTTTTACCCCTGAGCCAGGCGGTCAAACAAACGTTTGACTGACGGTTGGTGTCAAGATGTTATGAAAATTTCACCACGGGGTGCCATTTGGTAAAATCTAGAAGGTAGGATGTCATATAAAATGGCAAACCATAGATGGCAAATTACACTTTACTCTTGTTTTTATAATACAAGTGAAGAAAGGGGAAATATATTGGATTTGAATTTTATAAAGTAGGAACAGCAGGTCATTGATACCAACTGTAAAATTGTTCAAAAAAGTTGAACCCGTGAAAATAAAAGCAGGTAAGTCATCCTCACAAGAAACTATGAACTAATTACGAAAAAAAAACCCAAAGCTGGTTTTTAAAATTAAATTGGATGAAATGAAAACTAAACGCTATCGTGTAAGAAGACGGTATGAAGGTAAATCCTCAAGCCGAGTCACATCATCTTGTAAAATCTCTCTTTCCAGCTGGCGGCGTGTTGATTTCATCACAGCCTGTATCATGGAATGATGACAGTTATGATTACAGACGCAATACAATTACAATAATAATTAAAAAAAGGAGACTATATGCGTTAAAAGTAGACTTTGGATGACTTTCCACCAGTTTAACAGATTCTAGTTTTGCACATACATTGAAATCCATGTAAGAAGCGTGCATGGCAAGCCATTTATGATCCATTAGCTTGAATGTGATGCAATATAGAAGGTCAAATGCCGATTCATTTTCTGTAGAGAAATTAAATATAAAAACAAAATCTGTAAAATTGCTGATTCCTTATTTTATAAAAACATAAATAAATAATAAATAAAGCAAATACATTAAAAAACGGGTGGCCATATATACCTGAAAGAAATTTCAGGAAGGTTGCTCCGATAAAAGTTCGTGGTTTTACTGCATGGTTGAAACACTGTTAAAAGCTTTGCCGGAATCTAAATTAAAATATGTTACATGCAACTTTACTCAAAGAACGACGGAATGGAATGATAATGTAATTTTGCATTTGGAAAGTTAAAATACAAGGGCTTGTAGAAGTAATATTGCAAGAAGTTTAGCATCTAAAGTTATTGTACCTGCTTCAAGATCAAGCATCTGAATGAGCATGAATGTGATGTTGACGCCTGCTACAGCAAAAGGATATTCCCACATCGCCCTCTCACCTTCCTGCTTCTTAAGAAGATCTTGAAATGATTTCTGCATAACATTAGTGTCCAACATGTAACAAATAAGCAACTGACATCTGGCAAAACTGTCGGGTCCGCTAACAGGTTCGGGTCGAGATAGATAAGGAGCATACCGGGAAATTTCTAGCTAAATACAGCAAGTTCTCCAGTGATATGAACCCGCCACCCCTGTCACAGAACATTAGGGTTCAAGAATATGTAAAATAATGCGGATTTCAAGGAAAATCAGGATATTGTTTTACCTAAAATCTGTGGAAGGATCTTTCCCTTGCCAGCCCATTTCCTTCCACTGCTCGGAAATTAGATCACGAAGTTCTTCTTCTGGAAATGCAGCTTTCCACAATGCCCGTAACGCTTCCTACAACAACAACATAGGAAATAAGTAGAAAATTATTGATTCCCTGTTTTAGACATAAAGATATATCTGTGCATACACATTAATTGTAAAAGAACCGAACCAGCATGAGAGGGGCTTGTTTAGGTACATTAATTGGATAAGTGAACGAACATGAATGCTTAAACGAACAAATTTTCTTGTTTGTGTTCGTTCCTTAAGAAAGTGAACGTGTTTTGTGTTCGTTCCTTAAGAAGTGAACGTGTTTTGTGTTCGTTTAAGTTTGCTCACTAATATTTTAAACGAACCTTCAGAACATGAACTGACACCGATTATACGTAAGCAACAATATCCAAATTGAAGTCTAATGAGTAAATGATACAAACCCAAGTAATTTGGGTTCTGCTAACCCAAGCCATACAGGCCCTGCTCCTCTTCAGTTCAGGAACCCACAGTTTGACCCAGGCCCAATTAATAATTAGGTCTAAATATGGCAGAAGTTACCCACGATTGCAAGAAGTGGAGGAAACCGTTCCCACCAGTTTATTAGTTTTAAGTATCATGTTTTAGGTTAATTTCAGTTGTCGATGTTTATGTTTATCAAAATTGTTACTTTGTCACTTGGAGAAATCACCCTTCTCGAATTGGGTTTATCATCAATCAAATCGTTTTCTTGTTTTTCATTCCCTGGTTCGTATCATTGGTTCCATTGCCGGGAAATTTCTCGATGGCACCTTCCACCCGGAGTAACAACAATCAATCAGATGGTAGTGGCGGTGGATCCAACCCTGATCCTATCGCCATCCAATTAGCAGCAATCGCAGAGAAGTTAGCAACCATGGAATCCCTTAAAGAAGATGTTGCAACCCTAAAATCCTATGCGTTGTCCAACAACAACAGTGGTCCTAGGCTGGGTTTAAAAATCCATTCGATGACGGAGACTCTTCTTGGCGGCACAATCACCAATACCGCCCTTATACCAAAATCGACTTTCCAGCTTTTAGTGGAGGTGATCCCCGCGGTTGGATTCTTAAGGCTGAGAAATACTTTAAGTATTATCAGATCCCGGATGATGAAAGGTCGACGTGGCTTCGATGCATTTGGAAGGAGACGCCTTAGATCTTTTTTCATGGCTCTCTGCTGATCAACCGCTGAGTTTTTGGGAGAATTGGTTCATGCCCTACATAAGAATTTTGGACCTGCTGAGTTTCAGAACCCGGACGAGTATTTATGTGCCATCAAGCAAACCGGAACGGTGCAAGAATACCGTCAAGAGTTTGCAAAACGATCATCCAGGGTCTCTAATTGGCCCGACCACTTGTCTTCTTGCGATATTTCTTAACGGGCTGAAAGAAGAACTCAAGGCAGATGTTCGTATCCACAAGTCGCGAACAGTATACAATGCCATGAGCTTGGCTTTAGAATTTGAATCCAAGATGAGTCATTCCGGTTCAGAAAAAGATGGCGTTTTTACCTCCAACAACAAAAGTAACCCACCCCCCCCCCTCAGCTTCAAACTCGGAAATTGCTGCTGTTACAACACAGAAACCACCAGATAATCGTCTTTCTGATGCAGAAACAAAACAGGTACCTGCGAGGAGAATGCTTTCGATGTGGAGATAAATATGGGCCCGGACACCGTTGTAAAACCGGGACTTTCAAACTCCTTGAGGCTGCTGTTGAAGAGGATAACCAGGCCGTCATATTAGAAGATAATCAACCAGGTTTCAGTCGAACCAATTCATCTCGACTTGAGGACAAGTCGTTTTCCCGGGCTGGAAGTATTGATACGAACCCAAGTAATTTGGGTTCTGCTAACCCAAGCCATACAGGCCCTGCTCCTCTTCAGTTCAGGAACCCACAGTTTGACCCAGGCCCAATTAATAATTAGGTCTAAATATGGCAGAAGTTACCCACGATTGCAAGAAGTGGAGGAAACCGTTCCCACCAGTTTATTAGTTTAAGTATCATGTTTTAGGTTAATTTCAGTTGTCGATGTTTATGTTTATCAAAATTGTTACTTTGTCACTTGGAGAAATCACCCTTCTCGAATTGGGTTTATCATCAATCAAATCGTTTTCTTGTTTTTTATTCCCTGGTTCGTATCAGTAAATGCCGTTAGTCATCAGATGATCCAGCAATATCCAACAATTATAAAGTAAATGTTATTGAAAATAAACCAACGGACATAAACGAAGCTTAATGAAGGAACATAAACGGACATAAATGCATGAACATTCACGAACCTAAGTAATCGAACTACACATGTGTTTATGTTGGTTCGTTTCAATTAAATGAACAAAAATCTGTTCATGTTTGTTCGTTTATCAGATAAACGAACATAAACGAACTACCCTTTGAACGGTTCACTGAACGTTCGGTTCATTTACAAGCCTAAATGTACCTGATGTTCTGGAATTGAACTATCGTAGGCGACGTCTAAACGGTTTTGCAGTCTTTGTAGGCAATCCTCCTGACAGCAACACAGAAAAAGAAAGCATGAGTTAAAGATACTTGTGCACATTATTATTGTTAAAAATCGAAGTCGCAGAGATCACTATAGTAAATGTAAATGTTTACTAAATTACCAAGAACAAGCACAGCTGGCAGAAAAAAAAAACACAACAAATCAAATTAAGAACCAAACTCCCAATGCTGTAAGCCATAATCCATAATCTAAAACAACTAAACAGTATGAATTTCCAAGGGCAACCTCTGTAATGTACTACACACAGAAAAAAATATATAAAAATAAAACAAAAGAACTAGTTTAATTCATAGTTGTTAAAAGCCATCGCCTCGTGCGCCTAGGCCCATTTTCCGGCGAAGCGAGGCAATTGCGCTTTAGTTCTCGAGGTGATAGTTCAGGCGTAGATTCCGGCGAGACTCCTAGATTCCGGAAAGTTTCCGGCTATATTCTCTAAATTCCGGCAAAAAATCCAGCTAGATTTCTACTTTTATCCAAAGAAAACTACCTTTCTACACCAACACACTAATATTTAACAACTTTTGATACTAAATAGATGATATTAAATATTATATAATAGCTTTTGTTAATTTTATTTGAAGAAATATTCTTATTTTTAGTACATAATATATATTATTTTATTTTAATTGGGCGCTTTTTTTCGCATGCCCTCGCTTTTTTACGCCTAGCTTCTAGGCCCCAGGTGAGGGCTATGCGCCTAGCACCTTTAATAACTATGGTTTAACTAATAATACCTGGGCTGGAGTCAAGTCAATTGAAGGACGAGAGTCGCCTGCTTTCCTCTGAACACAAACACATGAAAGGCTTCTGCCAAGCCATGCTGTTGAGCCGGCAACAACCTCATCTACAACAAAAGGATGATGACCAGAGCAAGTGAGTTATAGTATTCCCGAAAGTCATGTGTTTTCAGCTATAGAAAACTTTCAAAACACGTATCATCAATCAATTAAACAGCAAACAACCAAAACATATTAGCTTCCTGCAGATATGTAAACACTTTTCTAATTTTGTTTCATTCATACGTATCAATATTCAATCATGTCTAAGTCAGAGAAATTACATATCAAGGTAAAATTCCCCAAATATAACATACTATCAAAACACTAAATGTCAAGAAGCATAAATTACACAACCGAACCATTTAAACGAGCAACATTAAATGCGGTCCACAGTAGACAAACAGGTATCATTACATTATACTAGAAACTAACAAATATAGGAATACCTTATGCTCAAAATAAATACAAATTAAATCATTCAAATAGTAAATAAATACTTAAAAAGTCAAAAAAACTTTGTGCATAATTCCTGTTGTAAAGGTGATTCAATTAGTAACCATAACAGTATAACATAATAATAATAATAATAATAATAAATAATAATAATAATAAATAATAATAACAACAACAAAATAATAATAATAATAACAATAATAATAACAACAACAACAATAATAATAATAATAATAATAATAATAACAATAATAAAATAATATAATAATAATAACAACAACAAAAATAATAATAATAATAATAATAATATATAATAATAATAATAATAAAATAATAACCACACACGCACATCTTCCGGCTCAACTAACTCAAACTCAACCAAAACTACCTTATCAACCGTTTCATTTCACCTAAACGACGTCGTAACTGAACTTCCTACCGATCAAATCCTACAAACACTTACACAAACCTCAAATTCAATCAATCAAACCTACACTCATCAAATCAACCAATACAGATCCAATATTCAACAGAATCACAACAACAACGAATGCAGTTAATGAAAATCACAACAAATTAACAGAAGGAGAAGATATTGAAGTATACCTGAAGTAGCGTGACAAGTATTGGTTCGATCGAGACCTTGAGGAATCCTGCGAACAGCGACGAAGGATCCGCCGTCATCCATTGGTGTAAAAACACACAGTAACACACGCACTAATGGAGGTTTTGTTGTTCCGCCATTAATATTGGAATACCGGCGAAGCACATCGTGAATATTGGGAGTAAAATATGGAATCAGTGATTAATATTGGTAAATGATAGGGACGCTGGTTACGTTTTGTAGAAGATGGAGTTAATTTGAGATGAGATAGCGAGAGGGTCAACTAATTTTGACCTTGTAAGTGTCAATCGTTTGACTATTTATTGTGGTCTAATAATATTTGATTTGTTTTTTCTTTTTATTTATTCAAAAAAAATCAACTAAAAAATAATATTTGATTTGTTTTTTTCTTTTTATTTATTTAAAAAAAATCAATAAAACAAAATATTTTTCTAGAAATAATAATGCTCATTCTGTATAGTTTATCGATGTGGTGATGTCATATGGCTTTTAGAGAGGATGTCTAAATATAATTTACGATCGTAGTGTGAAGTAGAAGGATAATATTTGTCTTTCGGAAAGAAAAAAAATCATGTTTACATCGGTTTGGTGATTTAGCTAGATCGGTTATTATACTTTTTTTAGAACTGCAAACAAACATACCCTTTAATTTTCTGTCTAAACAAAACGAGCAACTCGAGAATGACTAACTAGAAACTCAAATCGAGACGAGCTTAAACAAGTTAGAGCCTGGGTCAAACTTTATTATCGGTTTGTCGCTCATTTAATAAACAAGCTTGGGCACGAGTTTCACACATCGAGCTCAAGGCGCTCACGAGCCTAAACGGGTTTTTATTTATATAACAAATATTATTATTAGATATAAATAAATATATGTAGATAATTATAGAAAAAACATATAAATAAAATAACTAAATAGCTAATAAAGAATAAATGAGCAAGCCTAGCCGAGCTCAAGCTTTAAATTAGAGCTCTAAACGGAGCCGAGCTATCGGATCAACTCATTTACACGCCTACCTCTAATCCTACTCATAATTTCACATTATTGTCTACTGCAAACTAGAACTCTAAGCTTCATTAGGATAAACACCACTTTAAACGCTTTAGTACCACTAGGCTAGCGCCCTTTAGTGATAATATTATAACTAATTTTGAAATTAATAGGGTATAAAAAATGCTAAAGTATAAAAACTTTTAACATTAATCTGGAACATAAAATAATACGAAGTTTAATATATTAATACTTCTCATAATGATGTGCAATAAGTTTTAGCACTATTCACCTATCCAAATAGTGAACTTCGACACTTGTAAGTTTAACTATAAGAATCAAGTTAAGTATAAACACATCATCATCATCATAATCTCCTTCAATGTCACAAGGTAAATGAAAAATATCAAGAAAACATGTTGCGTAGTAAATGGCCAATATATTAACAATACATCACTTAATAATTATTTCTATATCAAAAGTATTAACCACCATATCATTGTTTCGATAAGGGATGACTCATTTTTATGTGTTGGCTCTTCATCGACCACTTAAAATTTGGCTTCGTTAATGCTTTTATGATTGATGGGATCGTAAGGACTCTTATCAAGTTATCTTCCTTGCATAATGTTAACATTTTATGACAGATGTAATTCATAAATACTTTTATCACTAATCATTTAATGCTCCCATTGGTTCCTCTTAGGCTAAAGGGTGTGGGAGATAGGTTGGGTCATCAATTGTCACGTAAAATCATTAATGAATTGTTACACTCTCTCTTGTCTCATCCACCATGGTTTGTATGGATTAAACCATGGTAACGATGGGTCTCCTTTCCTTTTTCAATATTTTCTTTTCCCTTTTCACAAAAATAAATTAAAGAGTTAAACGTCATTTTAGTCCATGTGGTTTGGGCCATTTTGCCAGTTTAGTCCAAAGGTTTCATTTTTCCCATGTGGGTCCATAAAGGTTTCATTGTTGCAATTTAGCCTACTGTTAACTTCATCCATTTTTTCTGTTAACGAGAAAGGCAATTCGGTCATTTTATATGTAATTCTGTTAACTGAAAGGGCAATTCGGCAATATAAAATGACCGAATTGCCCTTCTGGTTAATAGAAAAAATGGATGAAGTTAACCCAATGGACTAAAATGGCAATGGTGAAACTTTTTGGATCCACAGGGGAAAAATGAAACTTTTGAACTAAACAGACAAAATGACCCAAACCACATGGACTAAAAAAAGCATTTAACTCTAAATTAAAATAAGAAAATAGTAGTTTGCGTCATGACCACACCCTTAGGGTAGCGGTTTTGGATGATTGATTAGAAATGAGTGATATGACGCTGATGTGGAGGGTCATGATGATTATGAGGGTTATGACTACCCCTTATCGCCTTATGTATGGTAACTCTTGTAAAAACAATCTAATTGCGCTTACATTCTAACCGGAAACTTTTGAACCCCTAACATTTCCATCAAACAATTTCCACCACTATATAATATAAAAAAGGTTTGGAAAATCACCAAAACAGACATTTTAATCAACTTTTTACCAAAATGGATATTGAATGGAAACATTAATTTCCTAAAAAAATAACTTTTAGAGGCAATAAAACAATAAAAGACATGTGGACAATACAATGTAACTTGTTTTCCTACTAGTTTACCGACATTGTATAGTATCTACTTTGTATAGCGTTATAAGGTGGGGTTAGGCAAAATGAAAGGAAGTTTTGCACGGACTTAAAAAATTCATATCTCATATATAAAATCAGATATATTCATAATCATTATTCCGCTGCAACATGCAGATCAACATCAACTCGTTTTTATACAAATGCTAACTGCAAACTTTAGACTCCCTAACATTTCCATAAACAATTTCCGCCACGATATAATAAAAAAGGTTTGGAAAATCAGCAAAATCGACATTTTAATCAACTTTTTAGCAAATGGAAATTGAACGGAAACATTAATTTCCTAAAAAATAACTTTGAGAGCCAATAAATAATAAAAGTCATGTGGACAATATAATGCAATTTGTTTATTTACTAATTTCATTATAAGTTTCATAAAGAGTCAACTTTCTTTAATTCAAGGCCAAATCTTCGACCTTAGTAAAACTCTTTACAATATACAAATTCTTTTAAGAGTAAACTGCCATTTTGGTCCCTGTGGTTTGGCTAGTTTTGCCACTTTAGTCCAAATCTCAAAGATTTTGTATCTGGGTCCCTTTGGTTTCAGTTTTATTGTCATTTTGGTCCAAAAGTGGAATCTGACCAGATTCCCCAAATTAAACCCCCCCTGTTTTGTCCTTTTCCTCAGGAGTAATTTTGTCATTTTGTCATTTTCGTTTTATACATATAATACAGATAACAAAACCTATAAAATTTATGCACTGTCTGTTCTCTCTCTACACTCTCTCTCTCCTCCATCACCAACCACCACCACCACAACCAAGCAGTACCACCTAACCACCACCTTGCACCAGCTCCACCGAATGACCACCACCTGTCGAAACCCTAGGCAGTCGTCACCTCTCTCTCTAGACTTCCACTCTCTCTCTCCATAAGCTCTCGAATCGAACAGAAATGTGCTGTTGTTACTTCACAATGATAAAGGGCTTCTGTTCTATGAATTGAAACAAGTCAAAAGCATACAAAAAAGGTACTGATTGTGTGGAGAATGGTAGGCAAAAGACGAGGTCGGAGTCCATCGTTTTCCGGCGAAGTTTGCTTAATCACAGGAGTGATTTCAGTTGTAAGCTTAAGGGTTTACTTTAAATTGATAAAGGGCTTCTGTTCTACGAATTGAAACAAGTCAAAAGCATAATAAATGTTAACTGATTTGTGTGGAGAATGGCATGAAAAAAGACGAGGTCAGAGTCCACCGTTTTCCAGCGAAGCTTCGTTAATCACAGGAGTGATTTCAGTGGTAAGCTTGAGGGTGGTGGGTGTACGAAGAAACTTTAAAGAGTGGTTCAAGTTGTTCCTTTATACATGTCCGTTGCTCGATCAGGTGGTGGTAGGGTTATGTTGGTGGCGGTTGACGTAGGGTTGTGGTGGTGGTGGTTGAGGTGAGAAAGAGGGAGAAGAGATAGTAGTGGTTGTATGGAGTTGGTGCAAGGTAGTGATGGTGGTCGGGTCACAGGTGGTGGTAGGGTTATGGTGGTGGCAAAATTACCCCAGTTATAATAAAACGAAAATAACAAAATAACAAAATTGCCCCTGAGGAAAAGGACAAAACAGGGGGGTTTAAGTTGGGGAATCTAGTCAGATTTCACTTTTGGACCAAAATGGCAACAAAACTGAAACCACACGGACCCAGATACAAAAACTTTGAGATTTGGACTAAAGTGGCAAAACTGACCAAGCCACAGGGACCAAAAGGGCCCAGTTTACTCTTCTTTTGATTCAAGGCCAAATCTTTAACCTTAGCAAAACTCTTTACAATAGATAAATTCTTTGCCCATGGCATTGTAGCATAGTGGCATCTTGGATGTGAGATAAGGCTTAGGAACTATGAGGTATTGAGTTGATTCTCACAAGAGGAGTTTCTAGTAGCACAATGATATTCTAATGGTCCTCAATGATTAAATTTGTCGTTAAAAAAATAGACAAATTCTTAAACATAAGCATCCTTACATGTAAAACTCCTAATATCCAGTTCTTATTTATCCATTACCATTTAGTCGATTACACTTATCAATTTATTAACGTTGGCAAAGTCATTAAACATTTAACCAATCACCCATTTTCAAACTTCTATTTTTAATTAAGATCTTCAATTAACTAGTATTTTCTACTAGTTAAAACTATAATTAGACCAAATAACCCTTAAATCCGTAAAAGTCACATTTTAAATTAAAAAGGGATATTGGATTTAAATAACCTCAACTTTCACTCATTGGCCGATAACACTCCCAAGTTTCGATTTGTACACCAACACTCCCACTTTCAACTTATTGGCCGACAACACTCCCTAACTGACTGAACCCTAACCAGTTAGCTGATGTCAGCTGCCACATCATCAAAAATGCCATGTCAGCCGCCACATTACCTGCCACGTTATAAAAAATGCCATGTCAGTTACAACATCATCTGCCACGTCATCAAAAAATGCACATCAGCGGCCACATCATAGGCCATCGGGGCAGTCACAAAAACTAACCTAGGGTTTCAGTTAGTTAGGGAGTGTTATCGGCCAATAAGTTGAAAGTTGGGAGTGCTGGTGTACAAATCGAAAGTTGGGAGTGTTATCGGCCAATGGTGAAAGTTCGGGTTATTTAAATCCAATATCCCAATTAAAAATGGTCAGAAATGACGACTTTCACCGACCTCACTATTCTTTTATCAGCTAATTTGTTTTCAAGACTAAACTAGGATTTCCACCTACCGCGCGTTACAACGACGAAGAAAGTTAAAGTGACTCGAATTTATACCATATATATTTGACCCGACTCGCTTTCTAACACAGTTTACGAACTACACAAAATAAGTATAAAAACGTATTATAATTTACCCGACTTGTTTCTAGAAGAAAAAAAAAAGTTTATGTCAGAATGTGAATCGTTTACGTTGAAACTTGAATTTAAACCATATGGTACGTTAAAAATGCCAAACGCAGCACATTACGGCGGCGACACCTTAGTTGTTTATAGTTGGCGGCACGTTATGTGATGCGTTAACTACACAAAAAACACGTGTTTCGACGTATCCGATCTAACTCAGTGTAACCTATATAAGCATTGCGGTTAAAGTGTACGATGATGACATTAACGTGTGATGCCCGCACGTGACATTATGCGTTTTGATTTTGTTACAAACGGCACGTTCGTGACATTAACATCATTAGACATAGAGAAAAAAAGTAGGTCTCGGGCATTACAGTGTAAAGTTGTAACAGTAATTTAGTGTGTAAAGTCGTAAAAGTAATTTAAACATTAATATGGTTAGGCATAGATAGAAAAATTATATAAATGTGTGACAGGCTATGGTCTAAAGCCGTAAAAGCAATTCAAATAAAATGAGACGTCAAGTTATTAAGTAGAAAAAAGTTGACGGGTCAAAATTGTTAATTACCAAAAGTTGAAAGTAATTGTGTAACTTACTTAGCTTAACGGTATGAAGTGAAAGAATTAGAAGTACATGGGTTAAAAAATAAAATTCTAGAGAATAGAATTGTAATATGTGAAAGTTATGAGGAGTTACAAGCATAGAGGCTAGATTTATAATTTTGCAAAAGTTGAGGGGTACAAAGTTCACCTACCTTTGTCTTTGTCTCTAAGATATAAAGGTAAGACCGTGGGGTATGGTGGGGCGGGACTTTGGGGCATGGCCCGACACGTGAATTTGGAAGGTGCACCGCTGGTCAGTTGCATATTGGGTGGGTATGGCGGGAGGTGGCTAGGCCACGTGGTATATTTGTTTTTTCAATTTTTTTATAAATAAACACAAAAATAAAACAAGCCTAAAAATATTATTAAAATTTCTAAAAATTACAAAATCCTACTAAAAAAAGGATTACAAATCTAAAAAAACATAATTAAGCATAAAAAAACCCAAGCGTTAGGTAGATTTCGAAAGGGCGAACTTGTCAAACGGCTTCCGCTCCTTGCCCCGGTACTCGATGTGGCCACCGCCACCCGGTCGTCATGACTTATCTCACCGCCCGGGACGCTGTCGCAGTACGCTCTAAACCGGTCGAGCTTCAGTCGTAGTTCGCGCCACTTGTGTTGGCACGCGTTTAGATTGTGTCGGTCGTTCCCCACGTTGTGCCTGTACCTTGCGAAAGCTTCCGGCCAATAACGTGTGTCACCGGGTTGGCGGGCCTTCATCACGTCCACGACGCTCGTTACTAGTGCTATCTCTTCCTCGTTCGTCCATGTGGCCATGATTTCAAGTGTTGGGTGTGGGTAGCCGGTATGGATTAGTGGGTTGATGGGTTGGGGGAGTGATAGCCGATGTGACAATTTGCAAGTTGAAGGGTTGGGGTAGCAAACAGGGCAGGCGGTGGGGGGTTTTAAACTAGTTGGGTTAACCGTTTGGCTTGGCCAAATGATTAGTTTTTAAATTCAAACCTAGTCAACTACCTAGCCAAGCCATCCAATGAGACCCGACCACATAGGACCGCTAGGCCCGCCCGACGCCTGGCTGATTCCCCCGCCCACCGGGCCACGTTGAAACCCAAGCCTACCCGGGATGGTGACTTAGACATTTGTACCCAACCCACGCCCCAACCCCCGCCCCATACCCATAGTTTAATTGCAATTTTTCTTCTTTGTGAACCCGGTGTATTATACATCATGTGCTTTGAAAATTTTAAATTCACTTTATGTCCTTTTTTCAGTAGTTTGTTACATGTCTTTTCCGTTTCACTAACCGAGTTACAAAATCCAAGTTAGGTTAGTTCATGTCCTTGCACATAAGACCAATTGTTCTTTTTACCCTTGACAAAAAAAATGGTTTTTATATAGTAAAAAAAAAAAAAATGAACTCTTTAAAATATAAATGATATATTTTATTTATAAATGTTTTTTATATATTCAACCTGCAAGAATTGTTTTAGAGGTCAAAAGAACATTTTTTTCTCTGGTGTGTCTTATACATGACCTAATTTACAGGGATTTTCTAACCTAGCTAGTGGAAATGACAATACATGTGGCAAACTACTAAAAAAAACACAAAGTAAAAATAAAACTTTTAAAGGATTTACTCTACAGGTGTTCAAAAAAATCTGGACCCGAAATATCCGAAAATTCATATCTAAAATTTTGGATTCAAATATTATATATATTATATGAGTACTATGTTTAGTTTGAAATATAGTAAAAAATAGTATACAATTGGATTATCATGTGGATTTATAATTTTTTTTTGTTTTCAATGTTAGAAATTCAAAAAATTGAATATATGTTTCGTTTTAATCTATTTACGAAAAGGATTTTCGAATTTTTCTTTATAAATTGAGATATCCATTTAAATATCCGAATCTCCGACGTTTCGAATACGGATTCATATATTAATGTTTACTATCCGAAACTTTCCAGTATCCGAAAACCAGATAATCCTATTTTGAACACTCCAAATTTGGCCCATAATTTTAATGTTTTTAAATGACATAAATTGTAATTTTTTTTTGTTAATTTCAAAACATGACGTAACCATTCTAAACACTTCTAATAAAATATTGTTAAATACGTTTAGGTAAGAATGTGGCGTTTTGCATACCAATTTCTTTATATTGTCTAATATTGTTAAGTATTTTAGGTAAGAATGTGGTGTTTAACATACCAATTTTTTAATATTGTTTCTATGAATATTTCATCCAAACCCCGTAAATATGCATAACATAATCTTGTTAGATTTTTAAATAAACATATTTAACACGTTTACATATTAATAATAATAATGTTAATATTAATGATTAGTGAAATATTATATAGGGAAGTCATTTAAGAAGAAAAGAATAAATGGTATAATTGTAAAATTAAATAGTTTTTCTTTTATCTTATTTATTACTATCTTTAAGTAATTAATTACTCATAAATTAGTATTCTCTACACAATTATTTTTTTTTTGCTACACACATAAAAATTTATCCTACACATATTTGAATTTATCCTACACAACTCGTAATTTATCCTACACCTAATAATTTGTCCTACACTTTAAATTATTATTTTTTATTTTTTGAAAAAAAATATATTTTGAAAATAAGTTACAAATTTAATGTAGTTAGCTATGAAAAACGAAGACTAGAAATTAATGATCTATGTAATTTTACACATATACCTTACATTAAAATTAAATATAAATATTAAATGAAGTAAAATGAAGCATTCTTATTGGTTAAAAATCTTTTTTTTTTCTTAAAAAATTCTTCTCATTTGAACCCTCCACTACTTTATATATTATAATATAATTTCAGTTATCATTTAATTTGATTTTATTACTTTAATACTTTTTATTCTATTAACCTTTTAAGAAATTTTATATACATAACATATATATGTTGTTTTATCAACATTCTAATATAAATTTTATTGCAAACCGAATTATATTCAAAATTTAGTAGTTTTTTTAAACGTCTTTCGTACATATTTGGATAGGTAACATCTGTAGAGTATAACTATGTACTTCAACTACACCCGAAGATGGGAGTGTGTGTATATATTGTGTTTCACGTTTATGTTTATTCGCACGTTTTTTAATCCCTAACTTCCGCATAGTATAATTATCACTTCAATAACTTGATAACCATGAAGAGTAGATCTTTAATTTCGTTTTATTTTATGTTTTAGTCAATTAAAGTATTTTTTGTTGTATCGTAAACGACTTTCGTATGTGATCTGATTCGTAACTTCGACAAACATAATAAGCACTTCGACTACCCAATGAAGGTTATATATTTTTTTGTATTTTACATTTTTGTCTAGCAAATATAGTGTTTCACAATGTTTTAAATATCAGTATGAACCAGCCGGTTATATCGGTTAAACCAAATATCGGACACGAGCCCAGTACGATGAAGGCTGGTAAAACCCCGAATACGGTATGTCTTATGTATCGGTGGTAAATCTGGTTCTACCGGTTCAAATAGTTGAACCGGTTTGCATTATCTTAATTTTTTTTTATTTTTAATAAAATACGATATTAAGGTAATATCGACATTCCATATTTCCAGCAATTAACCTAGTGTCTTCCATTCCAATATTCTGTCACTACTGAAACTGTTACCCATCACATCCAATGTAATATTGTTTATAAGTAATAAAATGCTCTTAAAATACTTAATATTTTACAACAAAATAGTTGTATTTTAGATAATATCATGATCCACGACCCAAGTATAATGCATTTATCCAAGTTAACTTGAAATCGATTAGACCATCTTGATAATTTTTAACTTTCACGTGGCCATCTCATAAACAACTAAATCAGCTCTGGTTCAAATATTTTTTTGTCCATCAGCCCGCGTTTTATTCTTGAACCACAACTTTTGCAACGGTTATCCAAAGAAATAAAAAACATATTTTTAACTTTTGAAGCAGTTGCATACAAATAAAAAAAACCCAGCCAATCACGGTACATGGTGCAAATTTGTCAACTCACACTATTCCTAAGATAATACGATAATTGTTTATATGGTAATAGGTGTAACGCCCTGCTTTTCACACTTTCCTTAACTAGAAAGCTTGTCTTATATTTCTATTTTTTGACACCATATATTCCTTGTAATCGTAATTTCGTTGTATTATCCGAGACTTGGATCATAATTTCATGTTTTACATATTCATACATGTGCATACGTTCGAATTCATTATACTTATGATACTTTGTTCATAATTCTTGAAAACATGCGATAAACTTGCAAATACGTGACATACATGAACTATACATCATTTGAATGCACACAATACTTATTCGCAATTCATATACTTAATCATACATGTTTATACTTGTTCTTATGTTTAAATTACATAAAATACATTTTATGCATAAAACACCCTAAAACATAACAAATATGAACTTAAGGGAATAAAAGTGACAAAAATCAACAAAGTTTGGTGGCCAAACCCTCTCTCGGGCCGCGACCGTCTCCCTTCTCCACTCTCATGCCCCGCCAGACGCCCCGATCCGCAGAACTTTGTTTTCAGCTCAAGGATTGGGCAGCTTTGTGTTTGTTAAGTGTGTTTCTTGCATTTAATCTTCACTTAACTCAACCCTAAGCTCAACTGTAAAATCCACCTCATTCCCACACTTTTTCCACTCTGCAAACACTCCAATCTCCCTCTCAAAACACTCTAAATCTATTAGAAATCCAGAATCAAGGCAGAATGATATGGCTCACAAAAGGGAGTTCAAACTCGCCTATCTCCCATTTCTTCACTTTTTCTTCTTCTACAAGGTTTGGTTAGCCTTTAGTGATGTTCCCACAAGCTTTCCATGGAAAACTAAGGTGGAACAACACCATTTTTGAGGGCCAACTTTCTATTTTAGAAGAAAACTTTATAAAACTTTCTTTAATCTTGAGTTTTCTTCAAACAAACCTATGTTCCTATGCTCCTAATCAAGTTTATGATTAATGATCTTAAACAAGGTTGTTTCATACAAATTAGGAGATGTTTAATCACTCCAAACTTTCTGTTTCTAAGAGTTTTAACCCACAAGTGTTGTATCCACCAAGCTTGTTCTTGAAACAAGACTTGTAATGGAAGAGTGTGATTCCTTGTAAGCCATTGCTATCCTACCTTGAATCCACCACCTCACTTGATGTTTTCTCATCTCTATCCCAAGTAGTTTGCTAGCCTAAAAGTGACGCGACCCCATCTAGCTTTCGACAGTTAGTTAATACTTTCTATGTCGATGTGGGCTCACCCGGGTTGAAGATTACTTGGCTACTTGGTATAGTGATCACTTGTACTTTCTTTATTTCATTCATGACCATCCGAATTGTCCTTGTGACAATTTGTGTTGTCACACCCCAACCGATGGCGGAAACATTAAGGTGGGACGAAAAAGATTGCTCATTGCTCACAACACTAATAGCGACAATAATTAATGACAAAATTTCAGAAATCAACCTTTATATTATACCTAAACTGCACTTTGTACCTTTCACTATGAAATCGACAAAAACTAACATTTATGTTCATGTTTTGCTACAGAATATAACCTTTACAGCAAACCTCGTTTAGAAAGTCAATTAAATGCCCTCACATGCGTTGCACGTGAGGGCATTTCAGTCCTTTCCCCTTCTCCTTTAAATATTCACTCTAAACAACAAAAATTGTATTTATACCCTAAACAAAAACTGTCCGGCCACCACCTCACCACAAACAAAAACCACCGTCTCCATCTCCACTCTTTGTAAACAAAGAACTAAATCACATCTCTCTACCCCATGACCACTATCATCTCCATCCCCGAATAAAAAACCCTAACTCAAATAAACCAACCATCACATCCCCAAATCAGTAACCCTCGTGATTTAAGATAGGTAAAGTATATATATGTTTTAAGATCCGGGTGTTGTAGGACAGTTTGTGACGTAACCGCTAGTTCAAGAAATCCATCGGCGGTGGTGATGGTTTCAACGACGATGATCTACAAAGAGTGAAGACTGAACTTTGGTACCTAATTGTTCCGTTGTTCGGATAAAGTTTGATACAAACACCGTTTGGTTGTGTTATGTCCGATTCATACATGATAGGTTGAAAATCTGGTTTTTAGGAACTCCCTCTGTTCTGCCTACCATAAGTAGAACTATAATAATATTCATAACAATAACAAATGCTATTTATGTTAATTTCTTCATCATCAAATAGGCCGATTGAATTAGGTGTTGCTATGATGACAATTTCTTATGGTGGTGAGGCTGTTTAAAACACAATTGTGAATTAGGTGAATTATTTGAGTAGAAGCAAAATAATACAATTCAGGTGGAAGCAAAGTTATATCATAATTCATAAATCATATTGTGATTTTGTGAATGCCATGCGTTACAGTAGGATTTGGAGCAAACTGAAAGAGAGAAGTAGTTTGTATGAACTATTGTGATTTGGGATTAATTAAGTGGGGTTAGGAGGAGACCTGCAGGTGTCAACGGTTGAGAGAGAGAGAAGGATAAGTGATAATTTTCTTTCTTTTAATATATATTAAAATAATGAACTGAAATGACATTGATACCCTCACATGCATTGCATGTGAGGGCAGTTAACCAAGAAAACAAACAACATTAGTTGTAAAGGTTATACTCTGCAGCAAAACATGAATATAAAGGTTGGTTTTTGCCGATTTCATAGTGAAAGGTACGAAGTGCAGTTTGGGTATAATATAAAGGTTGATTTCTGTAATTTTATCATAATTAATTGATCCAAATTTCATTTCATAGCAAAAATGTCATTACAATACAAGGGAATTTCAAATAACAACATCAATATGACAAAATTTGATACAACAACAATAAACCTAAACGTCTATATGTGTTTCTAGTCTCAATGCTACTTTGATTTTATAACATCATCTTCATCAACCTGTAATATGTTTTAAAATAAAGTTCAATGCAAAAGCAAAGGCGAGTACACAAGTTTAAGCATAAGCATACGTATACGAATAAGGTTTAAAATGAATCCACATGATACTAATTTATACAAGAGCATTATACATGGCATGCAATATTTCTAGTCAAACCCTTTGTTAACGCAAATTACGATATTTGAACATGGCCTCTAGATTTCACGAGGGAGGTGGTGCGTTAATCCTATAGCGTTATACATGTCAAATGAAGGCTTAAGATAAGCTAATGACTATGGTATCACATACAAGCAACAAGTAACGTATCAAAGTATTCATGAATATTGGATTGTCTTGTGCATTTCATAAAGTTTAAGTATTGTGATTTTATATATGATAAACATGTTACACCCGAAAGTGATATAAACGAAAAGCTGGTCGAGTGTACTCACGGTGTTGCGAGCGTTCCGACTTGATAATCCGTGAAGAGTTTTTTAAGTTATGGGATGAACACCGAGTTATCCTACAAGAGGAAAACGTAGGTGTGAGCGTTGGAATGATAATGGAAGATTCAGGATTTGGAATAACGCATTCAAAGTAAAGTATACGAAAATACTCACTAAGGTACAACACTCGTTTTGACACTATGGGAACCCATTAGGGTTTATGTGATTTCATAGGTCGTAACACCTATTAGAATCTAAACGAGTACACTTTAGTGATTAAACTTATTAACTTGACACCTGATTATGTAGTCATTATCAAGGTTTCGTTTAGGTATATATATATATATATATATATATTATAGATTATAATAGTTATATCATAAGTCCTTCAAGGATATCATATAAGTCATGTAGGAGGTAGGTGGTATAACCATCCATTTAGGAACCTCTTATGAGTTCACCACTACACAAGTTGTCATAGACAACAAGGAGGGTCAAGAACAAGTACAAGAATAGTAAAGAAAGAAATACATGTTACTATACACTAAGTAGCCAAGTAATCTACAACCCGGTGAGCCGGCGTCGACACACGTCGAAGGTTAGACAGGGTTGTGTTACTTTCAACTAGCAAGCTACTTAAATGAATGAGAAAACATCAAGTGTTGTGTGGACTTAGGTGTAGGATAGCCCAAGCTAACCAAGTTAGTCACACAAGAACAAGTTCAAGACTTGCAACACTTGCAACACTTGTGAGCTTAAAGCTCATTGAAAACAGAAAGTTTAGGGTGTTAAAACAGCCCTTAGTTCATGTTAACAAGCATGGTTAGGCTTCGCTAATCATAAACTTGACTAGGAGCACAAGAACACAAGTTTGGTTGATGTATTACATAAGTTTTAAGAAGATTTATATAAAACAGAAAGTTTGGAGCCCTTTAAGTGAATATCCAGGTCTGGATTCTCCAAGGAGCATCCGTGGAATCAAACTTAAGGTTTATCCAAGTACATAGGAAGAAGAATCAAGTGAAATGGTTAATAAATGAGCAAGTTATGCTCACTTTTGTAAGATATGATGAATCTGCCCGAATTCAGAAGTTGCAAGAGATTTGAGAGTGATTTGTGAGAGATTTGAGAGTTGTAAAAGTGTGAAAATGTGTGGAGAAGGGTGGGTATTTATAGGGAAGAGTTAGGAGGTAGTTAGGAGCGGTTTAATGGGGCTAATAGCCATTGGGGAGAAGAGAAATATGGGATTTCGTGCATAAACCCGAGGCTGATTCAAACCTGCTGCCCGCCAGGGGTCCTTGCGGACCACAACCGTATTCCCATACGGTCCGCAAGACCCGGGTCAGGAGAACAAATTTTTATTTTTTTTGTTTTAATGGATTGGGCCTTGTGTAGATGTTATATAAAACGTATTTTTGGCCATTTTAAGACTTATAAGCACACAAAACATGATCTAAGGTTTACATATGTATAAAACGAATACGAGTAAGTTTAAGAATTACGAATAAGTCTTGCACGAAGTCTGATTGTCATGTATTTGGAAATTATCTCACGTTTACGACTATCAAGCATGAATGTATGAATATGTTTAAGTATAAAATGATTATGAATAAGCACAATATGTATAGGATAAAAATACGAGTTTTCATTATGATTCACGTCTCGGTTTACAATGATTACAAAGCTTACGACGAAAGAACGAATACAAGGTACAAAGGTTTCCAAAAATAGAAATACAACGCGAGATTTATAAATATGGAAAGTATGAAAACGCCGGGCGTTACATGTGTATTGGTGAATCATATAATGAGGTTAAACCTCCATGCTTGACTTACATGATATCTGTGATACTTATGGTAGACATATTATATACTATATAAAATATATATAATAAACTATATATTATCTAAGTCTAAAACACATCGTTACGATTCTAATGAGTAATCTAACCTATGAAAACACATTCGCCCTAAGGGTTATCTTAGTGTCAAAAACGAATGTTTTAATACTAGATAATTACTTTGCGTATACATACTTTTTGTACTTTACATTCCAAGTCTGAATCTTCCGTTATCATTCCAAATACTCACACACCTTCGTTTACCCCATGTAGGGTAATCTCGGTGTTCCATCCACAAACTCCCAACTTTTCACGGAATAACACAGTAAAGCTTTGCACAACCGTGAGTATACTCGATCCCATTTTCCATTTATACACTTTGGGTGCAACATGTACACTATCACAAATCACGATTAAACTTGTTAGTCACATACTATATCCGCTAATAACATGACACTTTTTTATCCTTGTTATCGCATGTTATGTTAAACTTATTTATACATGCTCATTAACTTTGCCAGCCTCACTTAACAATATAGCGCTATAGGATTAACCCACTGCCCGTATTCTTGTGGTATTGTTAAGTAAACTATTTTACACCCTTTCGTTTCGACGATGTTGGGTAATCACGATTGCGTTAGACTTTGGATTGACATATATTGAACACATGTTAGCATGATAATAACAAATTTATGCAATGTTACCATGTTGAATATGAGACAAGCTCTTTTCACTATTATGTTATTTGTGAAAACTTGTATGCTCGCCAACTTTTGTTGATATATTATTTTAATACATGTTGCAGGAAACTAATTGAGGCCGATGAAGAAACGTATTTAGGGTGGATTAGAAACATACATAGATACAAAATTTAGGTATTTCTTTTCATGTTGTTATGTCATTTGAGACTAGTTGTATTTCCATTTTTGAAACTATGTATTGTCCTTTTTGGTATTAATGAAATTGAATTATTTAAATATTGTCACAAATAGTGTTATGAAGTCTCTTGCAATCTCGTTTTCGTTCCACCCCGATATTACCGTCATGGTTGGGGTGTGACAATAGGTTACCACCTACGCTTCGTGGTACATTCAAAACGTAGATAAAAATAAGTAAACCGTGAAGACAAAATTATCACATCGCGACAGTATATTCGAGTTGATCATACTGAAAATAATTTATTATATAACTGATTATTTAGAATTAATATTAATAACAAAAGAACCAATGTCTCCATTGGAATACAGAGGTGAGCAAATTAACCGCCATAACCAATAAACCGAACCATAACCGACATAACCGAATTGATAGTAACCAATAACTGACATAACCAATGGTTATGATTATGAAATTTGTTTAACCAACCGAGTGGTTATGGTTATGGTTATGAACCTTTGGTTAACCGACATAACCGAAACCGAACCAAACTTATAATGTTAAATCTATGTAATTGATTTTCGCTTAACAATAACCACGTAGAGGTTTTTAGTAAGATAAAAGTATGGTTATAACAAATGATCTTGATGTAGGTGTCATTTATTTTGATAAAGATTTGTACTTCTAATCAAAGGCTTAAGTAACTTTATTTTTTGTTGAGAAATATATTATAAAAAGTGATCCCACATTGGTAGTTTAACCAAAAAGCGTACTCATGGTTGTCTTATTAAAAAAAAAGCTAAGTCCAACATGGTTGGTTCCATTTTTTATTTTGTACACCCATTGGTTTAAAAGTTTTGAACTTTAGCAGAAAGTTAGTTTAGTTAAAGTTTTTGGTTAATAACCGAAATAACCATAAACGAATTCATAACCGATTAATCGTAAATAAAGTTCGGTTATGGTTATGCAAATCCCATAATCGAAACTAGCGGTTATGGTTATTCAATGAAATAAAAAATATAAGATTGTTTTATGGCCGAAAATGTAAGATCTCGTGACAGGGTTAAACAGGAAGTCTTCGGAAGTTGGATGGAACTTAGATCGATTCAACCGACCACCAATGATCTCTCTCTTATCATACCTTCTCCCTGCCACCATAGACAAATTTGGTGGTGGCATTGGGATGCGACGACGAATCATGTTTTATCGACGACGGCAACGAGGTCGATGTTGAGTCCAATGACGAAATCAATGGTGAAATCTAAACGTAGATCAGCGTTTGTGGTAAGTTTTTGGCTAGATCTAGTGGGTATGGTTGTGGATTCCGACTGCATGTCTCTTTTCCGTTGGAAATAGGTGGTCTCTCACTCATCCACACAAACAACCACCGACCACGTCATGACACCGTGACCGCTAAATTAGTCGAAGGCTATCCTTATCTTCTTCTGGAAAAAAACTGTTGCCAAGTGATCATTTCTGGAGGGGAAGATCGGCGTGAAAATCTTGTTGCCGAATGAGTTCAACTTAAAATACCTAAAAAACCTTTGGAAAGTTGAAAATGCCACTGGCATGAAAAACTGAGATTGAACACCAAAAAAATGAAAATGGGAACAAATGCTATTATGACAAGTGACAGCGCAAGTTAGCACTACCATACTATTCCCAAGAGCTACGCAAATAGTTACTATATAGTAATATTTATATAATTACAACGCAAGTAGTTTACTATTATAAAAATGTAAAAAAGATGAATTCTACAATGATTTATTTGTATCATTTTTTTCTAATATAATATTGTTAAAGTTATCTTAGAAACTTTGAGGTATGACATCTCTATCATTATTGCACACACTTGTATTAATGTTTGTATTATTATCCTGGTTGGGTTGTGATGGTTTGGAAGCTTTGAATACTTCTAATTATGTTTGGTTTGTTTAGACTATTGTTGTTTTGAGTTTTTACATATATGCCAAGTATATATTGTTTTTTTTCTAATGTAAGCCCTTGATAAGGCTGGAGTGCACTAATTTGATGATGATATAAGTTAAGTAATGACTTTTCACTTGGAAGTCTTAACATGGCATTTTCTCATGCTACTATGGGAGCTTGTGTTTTAATATGCTTTCCTATCCCTTATTCTCTTTTTGAACATTGAGGTCAGTTTCTACTTCTATGCGTGACAAGGAGTATTTGTAAGACAAAAGGCCTTAATATACTTAGAGATTATTTTTTCTTTGTTTACACGGGAAAAATAATTTAAATTCTAATGTTCTCTCCATCCTCTTAGCCAAAAATCCATAACTCTCACCCTTTCTTCGTCAGTTTGGACTTTCAGTGTTCCAAGAAACCATGAATTTGTGTGGCTCCGCTATCCACTATACATATATCTGCATCATTCGTTTGATCTTGTGCTCCAGTGGTAATCATGAAATATAAAGAAAAATAACAATAAGTGTATAACAAAGACATATGAAATTTTCTATAAGAAGTTTATTTATTAGTTAAAAATGGTCTAGTTTTGATCCACGGTTTTTTGAACGTGTGATCTAACAAAAACTGAAGTTGTGGGTTATTATGGATCATGAAGCAACGTGTTTTGGCTATTGACGATGCTCCTTCTCCTTCTCCCCCCTCCTCTCCCTCCGAGTTTTCATGTGCCATGTGTTTTACAACAATGGAGACGGGTGCGGTGGGTTTTTATGAGTTTTTGATACGTGGCAAGCCTGTTAACAAAGCCACATACGTGGCTTTCAAAAAGTTGGCCTAATAGAAGAGTGACACCACCTGGCAGTCACTATTCATTTGGGTTGGTTTATTAATAGATATTAATAATTAATAAAAATATTAATTTGACCTGGAGAAAGCTTGTGATACGGTGTTTTCATACTACATATTAAGTTTGTGGGTTGTAAAATCAATCACAAGAATGTAACCACTGGTCTTTTTTTTATATTTATATCTTTCTACATTTTTCAAGCTAAAAATTCTTTATACCCATTTGATGGAAATGGCTATACAACAATTAAGGGAAAAAATATCTCCCAAGCAATTTTGGTTCTAGAAAACAAGTACTTTCATTCTTTGTAAGTTTTTATATAGCAACTCTCGATTTTTACTAAACTATATATACACACATCCACACCCACACCCACATCCACATCCATCCATATCTACACACACATTTACCTAACATGTTGCGAGTGCGTGAACAGTAATCGAGGGCTTGTCACGTGATAGCCTTTGTTGTTGTTTTTTTTCATTACTATTTTTTAGACGTCCTATGCCGATTTTCCTACCTAATCTTTTTAAATTTTCTTGCCTTATTAATATTATTTTTTATTTAAGGATTTAAGTTCTCCTGTTTAGGTTTAATGATATCATATGTCCGGATATGTTTACACTTCTAAACAAATTAGTATAACTGACATATAATTGGATAGAAAGTAAGTGTTACCAACGAGAAATCGTGTATGAAAATCCATTTAACACTCTCATATATAAGAACGTTGTTGATGCACGTTGTGTCCCGGGCACTGTGCGAATAGGCTAGATAGAGCGTGCGTTGAATATTGTATAGATTAGATACGAACACATGACCCAAGTACGACTGAACAGAGTTTATAGTGTGACTTCGTACGAATTGACAGTTCGTACGAGTTGCTTAAGGGGTCTATAAATAGTCGTGTGTTCATTTCACTGTAAGTTTTGGAAACTCCCTGAGGGGAGACGCTGGCGGATTCTCTCCAGGAACTCGCAGCCTGACAAGATGTATACTCTTTCGCTATGAATGAAACATATATTCCGCTGATTCTGTTTCTACTCCTTTCTTAATAACATTCTACCGAATCGGTTACGTTTTGCCCAAGCTTCCGTCTAGAACCGCCGATCACGGACCTTCATTTGGTAAAGCTACGGTTATCACCTACGCTCATGAATTTTGGACATTTATGGACTTAGGAGAGGTTTTAGACGTAAAACATCAAATAAACATACAATCCATGGACAAAAAGTGAAATTGAACTTATATGATTGTTAGAAAACCATTTTCGAGCCCGATTTGTGGTGGAATCATCTCGAAATTCGAAGAAATAAAGATTCTAGATCGAAAAATGTATTCAGCTGGTTTGTGTGAAGTGTATTTCGTACGAAGTGCAGGCCCAACTCGTATGAAGTGGTGTCTAACTCGTACGAAGTGAGACATGGTAGCCTAAAAAAGGCATGGAAAAATTTTGTTGATCATATAGACGAGACGAGTCCTCAGAAAAAATTTGGTGATAGAAATTTTTTCGAGATTTTAATGTTTAATTCAGCATGTTTGGGACACCGTCTAGAGCTTCAGAGTACAGATTTGGTGATACGGTCACAAAATGTTGAAGATAACGGGAGAGTCATTGATACCTGTGCAGAATGTTTATCTTTTGGTATTGTGACTAGTAATGGGCCTAAACGTAAAATCCGAATTTGATGAAAACTGATTTTCCAGATTTGAGGGGGAATTTTCAGTGAAAATTTTGGTACGG
The DNA here is from genome assembly GCA_947069175.1 of Scalesia atractyloides. Lineage (NCBI taxonomy): Eukaryota > Viridiplantae > Streptophyta > Magnoliopsida > Asterales > Asteraceae > Scalesia > Scalesia atractyloides. The sequence goes on along the minus strand of CAMTDV010000004.1, from coordinate 69,115,599 downwards.
TCAGAATTTGCAAAAATGAGGGGGAATAAAAATTTCATGTTTATATGAAGATTCCGGCATTTTTGAAATTCGTGACTATGCAACGATATTCGGGTGGTTACTGACTGCAGATTATCCGGGAAATGCAGAGGATCTAGATTCATTAGTGATCTCGAGTTGATGTCTACTTTTCGTTAAAGTGGGGGGAGGGTTATATAATTGAGTCTTGGAGGGGTTGTTTATCAGATTCTAAGGTCATGGTTGTGGATTGACACCAAAGTCTCCGTATGGTGGTGGAAGCACACACGACTGCCTATCTTTAACTCTGCAAGGCAAATGATCTATTTTCATGAGGAATCCGGAAATAAGGATGTTTTGTAGTTTCAGTGCTCTGGGTTGTACGGGTAATCATGACTAAAGAAGATGATATAGTGAATCTTTCAGACAAAGCTGTGTACTAGTTGCTCACGAAAAAGATTATACATTTGGGATTTCGTGATCACAGGAAGTTCAGAAATTTCAGATCATGATATAGATTGATGCTTAAGGGTTAGAGTCCTGATTTCCGGTGAAGGGCGGGTTAGCAGGATTAGCAGTCATTGATACCAGTGGGATCTGAGGATGTTCAAGATATGTGAAGTGTACACGAATGTTCAGTGATGATCTTAGGTATTAAGGGCTAGCTCGTGGTTTCAGAATTTACCAATGATCGACTATGATCTTAGGTGCCATTATTTTAATCTTCAAGCAGATGAATCATTCTTCTTGGACTAACCGCCGTTGGATGACATTGTTTATTGATTAAGTTGCATCTGTCTACCGGAGAAAGCTATATATTTAATATTGTGACTGAAGAGGAAGAATGTGGTTTTGATCCGGACGAATGATTCTCACATTCGATGTATTACCATATTATTTGATTCCGATGATGATTTGCTGATTGAGAAGATTACCTATTTGTTGATCAGGAGTGATTACGGAAATTGGGATTTCAGATTTTCGCGGATATTCATTGATTTGAAGATTACCATTGTGGTATTTCGAAATTTCTATCAATTGCCGGTTGGGTTTTGAAGATCAGAGGATTGAGCATAGGAGGAGTGCGCTAAACCGAACACGGATGTGGTTATAGTTGAAACGGAGAAGCTGCATTGACTAGCTTCAAGTTGGTGTTTATTCAAGAAACTTTGTTAGTCAAGCAAATCAGAGGAGGTCGGAAACCATGCAAACAAAGTTCTGAACTGGAGATTTCAGGGGGAATTTAAAGTTGATAATGCAAACCCAATCATCAATTAAGGGGGAATCTGTTGACGCGTGTTACGACATCGATAGATACCTTGATTGAAGTTGCAAAATATTTAAACACGACAAAGATATTTGAAGTTCAAGATCAAGCTTCGACAGCGACATCCAATGGGGAAAATGTTGATGCACTTTGTGTCCGTCACTGTGCGAATAGGCTAGATAGAGCGTGTGTTGAATATTGTATAGATTAGATACGAACATATGACCCAAGTACGAACTGAACAGAGTTTATAGTGTCACTTTGTATGAAGTGTGCACTTCATACGAATTGACAGTTCGTACGAAGTGGTGTCACTTCGTACGAAGTCAATGTTGTCCAGTTCGTACGAGTTGCTTAAGAGGTCTATAAATAGTGTCGTGTGTTCATTTCACTATAAGTTTTGGAAACTCCCTAAGGGGAGACGCTGGCGGATTCTCTTCAGGAACTCCACCAGCCTGACAAGATGTATACTCTTTCGGTATTAATGAAACATATGTTTCCGCTGATTCTGTTTCTACTCCTTTCTCAATAACATTCTACCGAATCGGTTACGTTTTGCCCAAGCTTTCGTCTAAAACCGCCGGATCACGGACCTTCAAACGCTTAATCCTTACTTTTGATGGGTTTGTCAATTCCCTATTTTTCTCTCTTTATGTATACATAATATATACTAACATAAGTCACATACACGTGTGTAGTTGTTATTACAAATTTATAATATTTTTTAATGGTTTACGAAGTAAACGCTTGACTACCCGAGGTAACCCAATGGCAAAAGACAACTCCATATGCTTGCGACCACAAACAACGCTGGGTTGTCCAAGCCCATCATCACCAGTCCGAAGAAAACACACCTCTCAATGGCCCACTGTGGTAAAACCCGGTTGGGAATGGGATACAATTCCATCTGAGAATCAGGAAAATTGAACCCGTTCAAATGACTCTTAAGTAGAGGGGCACAAAAAACCCAAAGCCGGAAAAAAAAATCCGAACCGGGATATTAAAAAAACCTGGTTTTTTAAACCCGAACCTACCCGTAGGGTAGGGACCGGGTATGCATATTATTTTCAATACCCCAACTCGAACCCGGGTTTTTCATACCCGATTTCCATAAAATCCGTACTCGGGTTTTCGTAATACCCGGGCCCGAACCATACCCGAACCCTACCCGGTCCCGAAAATAGAGCTTTTAATACCCGGTATTGAAAACCCGAACCCGGGTACACAAGATATAGATTTTCACGCCAATACCCGAAAAGTCAAAACCCAATCATACCCATACCTGATTATATACCCGAACTCGGGTATTTTAAAAAACCCGGATTATGCACCTCTACTCTTAAGACTCCCGACCCGGCCCGACACGACAATCAATAGAACATTATTCTTATTTATTATAACCAGGCCTGTTTCTGACTGATAAAAAAATATCCAGACCCTATTGTCCATACGTTTGATTGGGGGGTAATACTGCAAGCGTAAATTCATTTTTAATTATATGAAAATATTTTGAGCTCGTGGAAGCATAATCTACCCACAATGGAAAAAAGTAGAAACATATATGAAACTATGTCACATGTTGATGTTGGGAATTTAGGGCGATTAGCATGATGAGAGGTGCCCACTTTTCCTTACGTGTGTGATAATCATTTTTTCTGTTTTTAAAAGGAGATTTATTTAAAAATAATTTATGAAATAAATGTATAAGGTAGTAAAAATTATCAAAGACGTTATAACTATGTGTTACAGAGAAAAGACATTGATTGAAAAAAAATGATGAAGATGTCTTTTTATAACACTTGTTTTGATTTTGATGCTCAAAACATAAAACTCGATATCTTTTACAAAACCCAATTTTAAAAAGAAAGAATCGTATAAGCATTTTTATTTTATTTTTTAGTTATGATGTATAAGGTGCTTATGAACTTTATATAGCCTCTTGTTTCATTTTCTTTCTAACTTTTATAATATCTTTAAGAGAAAAATGCACGGATAATGCCTATGGTTTGCTCCATTTTCACCTAAAGTCCATACACTTCTAAAACTATAGTTATAGCCCCCAACTTTTGCACATTCGTTCTCGGATAATCCCTAGCGTGGATAAGGTTAGTTTTTAGTAAGTGTATGTGAAATTACTAACATGTCTTTACTGTTAAATTAATAACAAAAAAATTAAAATAAATATAACTAATATTTAAAGATTTATGTGGGACCCACCACCCACCCCACAACTTCATTTTCCCACCCTTCACCACCACCATCTCCACCTTTCATAACCACCACCATCCACCTTTCACCACCATACCACCACCACAATAACTAACCCCCCACTCCACATTCCCTCCTCTGCAGACAGACCCACGACCACCTTCACCGTGCACCTCTCGTCTCTCTCTCTCTCACCGGAAAAGAAACAACCATCAAAACACACACACGCAACCCGTTTCACGAATATATGCAAATCATCCTACCCGCAAATCCCCCTATCATCTTCAGACCTACATCGGTGATCTATAAATCATCCGACCCACATCAGACCTACAACCACCAAATACCGGCAAATCTGGATCGCGTATGAACAAGCTACAACCATCTGCAAATCTGGATCGCGTCTAAATAACCTTCAAATCTGCAAACCTTTTAATCATGTTCGGCAAACCTGTAACTTGGTGAACTTACAGTTGCTCCGATGATGAGTGTGTCATAGATGATAACGTTCAATCTGCAAATCAACATTCTTTCACCTCTTTTCTAATTTGGTCTCTAGACTTTAAAGAGTCGTTAATTTGGATGGAAGGTCGTCAGAGAGGTTGCAAGTCACTGGAGTTTGCTTGAACTGATTATGGCAACTAGATAAGGTGATACGTCGCATGAAGTTTCGCCGGTGAAGAGGAGGGGGTGGACGATGTCTGTGGTGGTTATGGTGGAGGGTGGCGGTACGATCGAAGCCTGCGGTTGATGGTGGTTATGGTGTTGTTTTCGACGGTGAAGAGAATGTTGCAGCTGCAAAGGGTAAAGAGGAGGTGTGGGTGGGGCTCACAAAGTTTTTTTTTTTAAATTAATTTGTTATTATTTTTCATGTGTTGTTTAATTAATGGTGGGCCTTACTTGAGTTTATATTTTAAGAGTAAGGACATGTTAGTAATTTCACGCCCACTTGCATCAAAAACTAACCCCATCCACGCTAGGGACTATCTGAGAACGAATATGTAAAAGTTGAGGACTATAGCTATATTTTTAGAAGTGTAGGGACTATAGGTGGACCAAACCACAGGACTATCCAGGCATTTTTATTTATCTTTAAAACACTAAGCAAATATATTAGAGTTAATTACATCGTTAGTCTATGTGGTTTTTGTAAAGTGACAACCTAAGGTACTAGTAGTTTAAAATAACAATCCGATATATTAACTTTTAATTTTGTAACAAGCTGAGATATTAACACTAACAAATCTTAGTTTTTTTGTTAGATTTATATGAAATGACCAAAACATCATTTATAACATCAAGGACTATTTATATAATTCTTTTATTTAATTTAAGGAGGCATTTGTGTAAAATACCAATATTTATTTTTATATGTATATAGAAATACAAAGATCTAAATAATATATACTTAAGTGGTGGGTTAATGTACAATATTACATAACGTCCAATACGTACGAGATGAAAATTACGCACGTTATAAAACTCAAAACCTAATCACGCATGTTGAAAAACCATTAATCATGAATGTTGAAAATCATAATCACGCATGAACATAATAACGCATGTACAAAATCAGAAATCACGCATGGGGTGAAAACCTAATCATGCATGTTATAAAACAAATTACGCATGTTATAATTTTATCTCGTACGTATTGTACAATAAGGCATATTGTATTTTACACTTTTCCATATACTTAATAATTAGGTTTTAAAGATCTACATAATAATATATTTAAATAAATAGCTTTTGAAGTTTTTTTATATTTATATATAAAGAAAATAAACCCACATCAATGATTTACGCCCATTAGTATTGCTCATTGTTTATGTAACACCACAATCGCGTAATACAACAACACGCGACGAAAATATCGGGGAGTCACGTTACAAATTGCTCACACTACTGGTACTAAATTGTTTCATTATGGTTAACATTGTTTTACAATACAAAGAATACATGAAATTGTCTTTTGATTAACATAGTCTAAATCCCGGTTGCATTCCTATGTGCTGCATGCTTGAATAGTCAATAACCTAAAACATATGTGGAAAAAGACATCAACAAACAATGTTGGCGAGTACATAGTTTTGTTGGCCAAATAAATGGAAAAAGTTTAGTACTGCAATACTTTGACAACTATGAGAGTTGTCTTTTGAAAATGAACTCTTTGAAGCTAAGGAATGACAAAAAAATTAGTATTGCAATACATTAACTTGATTATGAAACTTGTGACAAAATAGTTTTGTATATGACAACATGATTAATACTAAGTAATTTTTATGCCATTGAAAATTGTACTTTGTTCATTGTAATCGCCTTGAATTCGGTCATAAATCTTGTGAGTATGTTATTAGAAATCCAATCAAGGATTAATAACAACAATATTGAAGTTATCATAACTCGCGTGAGTATTATTTAGAAAATCAAATCAATGATTTATAATAATACTTTGGATATCCTTCTAAGAACCTAACATATAAAATATGAAAGAGTTCTACAAGGATTTGGATATTGGATTTGAAATAATCGAACACAAAATCCTAATGTGATTCGGATAACACTACAAGAGTAATACAATAAGAACATTTACATATAGGAAGTACCAGTGGCGTATCCACCATGTTCTTAGGGTATTACACTTGTATCGTTATCTAAATCACAACTAATCACATAAACCAATAATCATCAACTTGGTCACATTGTCTTGTCATATCCGCATTAAATACACATAATCCTATAAAGGACTACCAATTAGTACTTCAAACATCCCACGAGTATCTAACTATAAAGATAGATAGATGCATTAGGGATTTTGGTTTAGTCACATGTCTTGTCACATTGTCTTGTCACATATGCATTAAAGTACACAGAATCCAATAAAGGACTACTAGTTAGTACTTTAAACATCCCACGAGTATCTACTGTAAAGATAGATAGATGCATTAGGGATTTTGTTTAGTCACTTGTCTTGTTACATACACATTAAAGTACACAGAATCCAATAAAGGACTACTAATTAATACTTTAAACATCCCACAAGTATCTAACTATAAAGATAGATAGATGCATAATGGATTTTATTTAGTCACTTGTCTTGTCACATTGTATCACAAAATCATAATCCTAATGGTGATTCGGATAAGGCTACGAAGGGTAATACAATAAGCACACTTATATATAGGAAGTACCAGCGGTGTATCCACCATGTCCTTATTATATTACTCTAGTTTTCGTTATCTAAATCACCAACAATTCTACACATAAACCATAACCATTGTCTTGTGAAGCACTTCTTAGAAATCTTACTATAAAGATAGAAAGATATAAGACTGTACTTCAAATATCCTATAGGAATCTAACTATGAAGATAGAAAGATTCTACAAGGATTCGTCTTGTCATTTGTCGTGTTTGCATAATATGAATAATACACAAAAAGTACTTAGTAAACACATACATGCCATACATTTGAGAAAAAAATGGTTACACATATGAATCACCACAAAACATTTGAAAAACGTAAAAGAGGGGAGCTATGTACTCACTTGGGATTGCGTATGGGTCTTGTACAAACGATATAACAAGGCTCAATGGATCAAGAGTTCAAATGTTGAAATGGTTCCTAGCGTATCGGATAATATGTGTTAGTGTCGAAACTTGAAAATGGAAGATCGGGTAGAATGAAGTCTTGTAAACCAAACGAGTGTTGGAACTCATATGAAATGGTTTACTAGACTTAACATTCTGATTTGGAATGAAACCTAAGTGCTTTTGACCCTTATGACCCGTTAAGGTAGTTTACGCTACTTTAACGTGTCATTTGCGTAAAAACGCATTCGGATAGTCAAACTAGCCTTATGATAAGTCTTATATGCCAAAACAAGTTTAATAAAGATGCAACATCAGTTGGTATGTCAAAAAGTTGGTTTCATATGCTTAAGATGGATTTATGCGCAAAAAGGGCATTTTGGTCATTTATGAAGGCATGGTAAGCAACTTATCATAATACTAACCAAACGAAGTGACCAAAAGGTATAACCTCAGAGGGTTATTCCCTATACAACCATGGTCACTAAAATGTGTTTGGTCGGATCCTAAGATCGACCAAACGGGTCGGATTCCAAAGTCAAAGCGGTGGTCAAGACCGCTCGACTTACGACCCTAAACAAGAACTAAACTAAAAGTGACGAGTTAGACATGTCAAATATGTCTAACTAAGTTAATAAAACTGATTTGGTATCAAAACTTGGTGTTTTGATACCCGAAAATAGTTCCGTCGCAAAATGCACAAAATGTGCATTTTTGACCGAAACTTTGACTCGTCACTTTGACTAGTAAACGTGGTAATCAGTAGGTATAATCACAAGGGATTATAACCATTGTGATTACGATCACGTTGCAAAGTTCGATTGAACTTTGCTTTGACCAAAAATGGTCAAAACCGAAAGTCAAACAGAAAGTCAAACTGTTTGACTTTTAGCTCAAATAGCTAAAAGAAATGAACAAGACTAGAAGAAGACACTTACTTGTGTTGTAGCACCCTCAAGAGCTCAGGTAGGAGGCCTCCAAAGGGAAGCAAACTCCACTTAGAGCAGATTTACAGAAAGGAAAGAATTGAGCAAGTTGAAAGCATGAACAATGGTGGCTATTTATAGTTGAAGATTGATCATAGGATCATGCCAAGTGTTAGGGGTTTTCTAGGATTTAAACAAGTGTTTAGTGAGGTGTTGCAACAAGAAAGAAATGGCAAATTCATTTGCTTGGTGTCCAAGTGAATAAACAAGAAGCTGCCAAGTAGTAGCAATATTCTGCTGAGCTGGGGACCCCTTATGGATCGTAAGGGGTTTTGTCATACGGTCCGCAAGGCAAGTCTAGGGGCTGAAGTTTGCTTTTTGGCAGCTTTGGCCTCTGGACTTGTATTGTCGCGTTTTGTCGTTTCTAACACCCGTCAACCTAATTTCTAAGCTCTATAAGGATGATAAAGCATAGGAAACTTGAAATATGCTCAGAAATGTCTCGGATGTCGGCTCGTTCGGTTGTACGGCTGTGTTTTTTGGTTAATTACGACGAACGCTTTAACTAACGCGTAAACGACCGTAATTGCGTAACGAATGATATTTTTGCATTCCAATCATTAAAATGCAAGATTTTAATGATGGCAAAATTTTTTGGATATACGTACGTGTTCCGTATTAAGAATACGCGAATCGGCGTACTTTCGCAGATTTTGCAAAATAGTCCCTAGAGTTACAATAGAGTGTTTTTGTCATACCGAAGCCCTCAAAACTTATTTCTAAGTTATGTAAAAGGTATTTAGGGTATGTGTAGCTTATGTCTCTGTCCCGATGTGTAAGTTACGCGTCCTGATGTGTACGTTACGTTAAACGGGTTGCGTTTTAGTATTGGTTATCGGAATGCCTTCAAAAAAAAGTTTTTGAAATTTTTTGGCACAAGGGGTACAGTTCAAGTGAAGGGAGCTGCCATTTTTTCAATAAGTGGGTAAGGGATTTAGGAATTGGCGATATGGCTATTGTGGAGGGTGTCATAGTATGGAACCAGAGTGGTGTGTTGCAAAGTTGCAGCCAAATATAAAAACTTTTATCTTTTTCTTTTAACTATTTAATAAGTTGTTTTTCAATTAGTATCAACCATGCTAAACTGATCTTTTGTTGTGAATTTGTTGGATATGTAATTATGTGAATTGACCTACAAAGTATATCGAAGCCTGATGATAGAGATATCTAACCTTCTAACTAGATACTCTAAGGGTAGGGGCGCTCTACTAGTGATGCATAGAATACAACTATTGTCATCATCTTTAACTCATGGGTATTATCGTAATCTCTTAGATTAATTGTCGTAGACAGTGGCGAAGCTTAAGATTTCCGACCGGGGGGTCGAAAGTCACCGAACCTAAAATTATACCATAAAAATTATAAAACCGGGGGGTCGAAAACGTATAACCCTAAAATATACTGTACTAAACTACATGCCGGACACTAATGAGCGAAAAGTTCGGGGGGTCAGTCCCCCCCCCCCCCGACCCCCACTAAGCTACGCCCATGGTCGTAGATAGACCTTTTTTGGGGAGTTGTTGAAGCAGTATTCTCTAGTTCTGCAGGCATACTAAGGGGTTGAAACTTGAAACGTCTGGTGAAACGACATTGGACTGGACGATCCTAATTTTAGACTCTCTACATAGAACTAAGGCTATAAACGAACCAAACGTCCAGCAAACAGTTCGTAAACCGTTCAACTGGAAGTTCGTTTAGTTAACGAACGAACATGAACAAGATATCCCGTTCGATTACCTAAATGAACGAACATGAACAAAGGCCTCGTTCTTTCACTACGTTCGCGAATGTTCGGTAATATTTTCGTTTACGTTCATTTACATTTATTTATGTTACTTTGTTAAAAGCTTTATTTTTTATTTTTTTTAATATTTCACTTTCCCTTTTAAGTTTTACTTACGCCCATGGTCGTAGATAGACCTTTTTTGGGGAGTTGTTGAAGCAGTATTCTCTAGTTCTGCAGGCATACTAAGGGTTGAAACTTGAAACGTCTGGTGAAACGACATTGGACTGGACGATCCTAATTTTAGACTCTCTAGATAGAACTAAGGCTATAAACGAACCAAACGTCCAGCAAACAGTTCGTAAACCGTTCAACTGAAGTTCGTTTAGTTAACGAACGAACATGAACAAGATATCCCGTTCGATTACCTAAATGAACGAACATGAACAAAGGCCTCGTTCTTTCACTACGTTCGCGAATGTTCGGTAATATGTTCGTTTACGTTCATTTACATTTATTTATGTTACTTTGTTAAAAGCTTTTATTTTTTTATTTTTTTTAATATTTCACTTTCCCTTTTAAGTTTTACTTTCCCCCTAAACATTAGTTAATAATTATTATACTAAAAAAATAGTAAACCCTTATCTAAACATATAAAAAAGTTGGACACTAAAGACATTTCTAAGTAACTTTGGATGATTATCTTAAGTTAGCTAAACTTGATCTATCGTATGGTTCTTGTAGTAGATTTCTTTTGTCTTGAATTCTTGATTTATCAATGAATGGTTATATTTGACTATTTGTGTCCAATGTTTAATTACTGGTGTTTTTTTTTTTCTAATTTCAAGTTTAATATCTGTTTCTGTTCGTACCTAGTGTACACAATCTGTTAGCGAACAAATGAAATTCCTTAACAAATGAACACGAACATAAACTTATGTTCGACATGTGTTCGTGAACAGTTCACGAACATCTAGATTTCCTTAACGAACGAACACAAAACGTGGTCTTGTTCCTATTTGTTCGGTTCGTTTACATCCCTACATAGAACGCAAGCGGGACGATGTAGTCAACTCTTTCATGACATTTCAGGACTATTTTTGCGACTGTCGAATGTTTGGGCGTACCCTTTCTGACAGCAACATGCCCTTTTGGAAACCTTGACGATTTTCATTTCTAAAGTTGTTTCCTTTCCGTAGCATATATTTCCTCTAAGCAAGCAACTAAACAACAACAATTCTTGTTGGTCTTATCAATATCGTTTTGCTACTTACGATTTACATACCTTTTTCCCACTGCTACGATTTATGATTTACTGATTTTTTCTTTTTTAATCCAAGCTCTTCTTTGACCCGTTAATTAGGGTTGGGTAAGAATTAAAGATGTTAATTATTATATGGCTTCCAACCCAACACCTTATTTATGTGTTTAGTTTAAAAGTAATCCGATCCTTTTTTTATATAAAAGTAAAAAAAAGAAAACTTTAAAAGCTATTTATTTAGATATATTATGTGGATATTTAAAAGCTACTTATTTAAATATATATTATTTAGATCTTCTGTCTTTCTATATACATATAAAATGTATTAGTATTTACATAGATGGTCCTTTTAATTAAATAAAAAAAATACATAAATAGTTCTTGATGTTATAAAGAGTGTTTGGTCATTTTATAGAAATCTAACAAAAAAAACTAACATTTATTAGTGTTATTAATATCTCGTTTGTTGCAAAATTAAAAGTTTATACCTTATATTGTTATTTTAAACTATTAATACCTTAGGTTGTTACTTTGTAAAAGCCATAATAACTAACGTTATAATTTACTCAATATGTTATACAGTTATCATGATTATTTATTTAAAAATGGTTAGAACCTCTATGTACTTTAATCACTCATTTACACATTCTTGTTTTCTTTGATGATTAAACATTAAAAACCACTTTATGTTCATCTTACAAATTAATAACTATTATATGTTACCACAATAATTTTTCCCTTAAAATTTTCTACTTTTAACCCTTATAATCTCATAAATTACATTTTTTCCTACTTACTTCTAATATCCTTACCATCATCATTTTTTGTCTTTTATGATTATTGTTGTTATTTTCTGATTCTTATTATTAGTATTGTTTGCTTTCTTATGACTACTATGATATATGTCCTATCAATCAATAAAGTGGAGTAACAAGTGGAGTAGTGCTTTTAAAAATTTACCACATGTTAAAATAAGCAAAAAAAGTAGATAGGTGAAGATGCATGGTCTTAAATTCTGAGTAAAGCTTTATAAGTCATGCACGCAGAGGACCCTATTCAAATTTAAATAACACGACACTCAGCTACTTCCAGAGCGCACACAGTAATGACAGCTAGTGCAAGTACAAATAGTACAAATGGCAGGAGCCTGCAGCCAATCAGTGTACGCTAGGCTTTGCTCATGCAATCCCATGATGATTAATCGTGCGGGGGACAAGAAGTACACAAGGACAGTGATGTGTAGCCAATCAACGTGCATCATTCACTGCTCTATGATTTCCACTCAAAGCTAATAACAGACTCGATAACAAGTACACTCAGCAGGCCACGTGGCACCAACCACCGTGCGCCAACGTCCGTTTACCTCTACCTGTCGTGTCAGAGGGGGCAAAACGGATATAACTTTTTGGCGACGTCCGGCCCAAGGCCAGTCAGTCCATCTCCTTCTCCACACCCTTCGACTATAAATACCAACCTTCAACCACAGGTTTAAGAATCGGCTCTCACTCTCTAACAATTAACACACACTCGTATTTAGTTCTTAAAGTGATATTTATTCCCACGCCGGAGGGTGGTTACCGGAGAACCCCCAACCTCTCTTCCTCGTAATGAGCTTCACGGTCTTTTCTGTTTTGCAAATCATCAAAGGCCTTGTCGATCAATAAGAGATTAAGGATTAACCACTTTGTCGAGACCACTTCTTTGATTCTAGCCCCGCACGAATAGAACCGGTATTTTTTCAATAGGTAATGGTTAAAGTGTTTTGCATATAAATGAAAGGCTTGAACAGATAAAAGCATCTTCGCTTTTTATTTTTTTTTTGTTGCAGTAGTATTCACAATCTAAATGCGTCGAGTTTTTATAATTTTTATAACGAGCATATATATTATTAGTAGCTGTAATGTATTATCAGATACTGTTCACTGTTTATGTTAATATTTAATATTTAGTTAATAGTCATATCTGAACAAGAGATGGTTAATAACTTTTTGAGTTAAATACCCGAAAAGTTCCTGTGGTTTGGCATTTTTTTGCCTTTAGTCTCTAACTTTTTAAAATTACCTCTATAGTCTTCAAATTTTTAATTTTCGTTCCCGGATAGTCCCTGACACGGATGAGAGTTGTTTTTGGTGTTAAGTGAGTGTCAAATTACTAACATGCCCTTTAGTACAAAAACAAAATATATTAAATAATTGTTAAATATATATAAACCACCAGTACCTTCATCTAAATCATTCAGACCCCCTCCCCCCTCTCTCTAAACCACCACCAACTTCATCTCCCACCACCACCACCACCATAAAACCCCATCCCCTGTCAACACCTCCATCACCAACCCATCGCCCTCGCCGCCTTTCACCGCCGTACCACTCAGCCACCACTGCCACAATCACCCGCCGCCATCATCACCACTGCCACAACCACCCTCCGCCACAACCACAACCGCCGCCATCATCATCATTGCCACAACCACCCTCCGCCACAACCACCGCCGTCGCCATTATCACCACTGCCACAACCACCCACCGCCACAACCACCAACGCCGCACCTACTTCATCTTCCCCATTGTCTTCTACGGTGGCAGATGGTGGTGATACTTGTTTATGTTCAAGAACTAACAAGATGGGATGGAAGCCATTGATGCTACTTTCTAATATGAGGAAGAGAGGTCTGGGATTGTGATTGAATTTCTATTTCACTATCCTTTTTTTTTTAATTTTCGGAAATATCAGCCACAAATTGCTATGTGATGTTAGTTGATTAGGTTTATCTCGGTAGTGTGATTGAATCGTCTGTTTGAAGATGATGGTGAAGGTGGTGGATGAGGTTGAAGATGATGTTGAAGGTGGGTGGTTGACCAGTTGCAAAGTGATTTAGGTGGGGCCCACTTAAAGTTTAAATTTCTCTAAATGTTTTCTTTATCAGGTTTTAATATAAAGGGTATATATGTAATTTCACACTCACTTAACACCAAAAACTAACCCCATCCGTGCCAGGGACTATCTGGGAACGAAAATTGAAAAGTTGGGGACTATAGAGGTAATTTTAGAAAGTTAGGGACTAAAGATGAAAAAGGCCAAACCACAGGGACTATCCGGGCATTTAACTCTAACTTTTTTTTTCTTTTAAATTGATACAATGAAAGGGTATTGAACGTTCCATCAACCTGACGGTTATCAAGATTACAACTAGGGGTGAGCATAAAACCGAACTAACCGAACCGCAACCAAAATAACCGAAAAAACCGAACCGAAATAACCGAAGGGTCGGTTATTTATATTTTTGATAATCACATGTTTCGGTTCATTTATGGTTATTATTAGTTTCATAACCGCAAATAACCGAACCGAACCGAATGTTTTAAACATGGCCGAATCCATAAGACAATAGATTTTTAAGTTAGTTTTTAAGTGTTTAACCATGGCCCAATCCCTATTTTTTTGGTGAAGTGTTTAAAGTTTTTTAACCATGACCCAACTTCATTGAATTTAAAACTCTTAGCCACTTTGTGTTTGTATGTATGCTTCAACATAACACGTGGAAGTAAAATATAATTGATAATTCTATAAGCTTTAACTGTATATATGTATTTTTTGCGCATGATATTTGCATAACCCACACATTTAAAGCCTAACTTTAGAAACGATAAAATAACCGACCTATAACCGAACCGAAACCGCATTAACCGCAAATAACCGATTAACCGAACCGAACGATTATGATTTTTTAATAACCGAACCGCACCATGCTCACCCCTAATTACAACACAACTTAAGATACGTATGTATACATACATAATTGAGGGCCGGCCCAAGCATATTGAAAAATAAGCAAGAACTACATGTTTTCACAATCACATTTTTTTAAATTGATAGAATGAAAGGGCATTAAACGTTCCATCAACCCGACGGTTATCAAAATTACAACATTCCTTTTCATCATGTACACGACTATTTTTAGTTTCCTTAAGGATCCTCCGTGTTAGTACCGTACTGGAATGATTTGTTTTTTCAGGTATTATAAAGGTTTTTATTGATTACCTTACGGGTGTTGGTTTCATATAAGAATGGACATCGAACGTGAATCTGATGAGTAAAACCAAAATTTGACACATTTGGGATGGGCATATAGTCCGGTAATCGGTTATGAGATCGGATATGAGATAATAATAATAATAATAATAATAATAATAATAATAATAATAATAATATTATTATTATTATTATTATTTGTTATTATTGTTATTATTATTATTTCTTGGTATGGGGTTATTTTTTTCTTTCTATATTGTTTAGAATTTAACTAATCATTAGTCATCTTTATATGTTATTCACATTAGATTACTAATTTTTTATTGTGTGTTTTGTTAATATTTGTTTATCAAAGAAAGCATGTAGCTCCAATGTTTTAAATACCGGTATGAACTGGCCGGTTATACCGGTTAAACCAGATATCAGATACGGCCGCTGTACGATAAAAACCAAATACGGCTTGTCTAATGTGCCGCCGGTAAATTTGGTTCTACCGGTTCAAACCATTGAAGCGGTTTGCATTATCTTAAAATTTATTTTTTTATTATAATAAAATATAATTAATACTGACCTTCCACTGTTCGTAATTAACCTAGTGTCTTCCATTTCAGTATTTCATTGCTATTGAAACTGTTACCCACATCGTCCAATGTAATATTGTTTATAAGTAATAAAATTGCTTTTAAAAGGCATAACATCTTACAAGAAAATAGTTGTTTTTAGATTAAATCAAAATCAGTTATGTAAAACTTAATTGATACTGGATTATTTTTTTAAATAAATTTGTATTTTATGTAGTATTTTGTTAACTAGTAACCCGGTTTAACCACTCGATACAACCCAGTTTAACCATTTAGACTATTTCAAAGCCTGACCCGATATGAATAAAAAATCGGTTTTTAAAACATTGTGCAGCTCTACCATTCATTCTAGATTACTATAAATTTTTTTTGTTTTTTCATCAACCCGACGGTTATATACTTTTGTTCTTATTTCTCAAAGATATAATGTTATATTAGCTATTTGAATTTGTAAGATTTTTTTTTCTAATACACAACTAGTGAAATGTAATTGATTAATAGTTTGTTGACGGTTTGAGTCGGTATATCCAACGCTTACTTTAATAAGCCAACAGGTCAACCGTCAACCCAAAACTCGCGGAATACACAATACCCAACGAATTTTGAGCCGAGTTTGAAACAAACTTTAATAATCGGGCATGGAGATGGGATTACCCAAACCCCTCCCCATTGCTATTTTAACGTAAAACTGCGCCAAAATCAACAACAAAGGAGCAATTAACAAAGCAAACACGATATATAAAATTGATTTAACAAGCCCAAAAGTTCAAAAGCATAACCAAAGACAAGTTCAAAATAGATTACACCCTCATACTAGACCAATAGCGCCAACAGGTGGTCGTAATCAGTCTAATCGTAAATCACTTATTCATAGATCCATGGTGAAGGCTGCTTGACCAGTTGGCAACACCCTCAGGGAACCACAGACCAATCTCCTTTTTTGCACTTTCAACAGCATCACTTCCGTGAATCACATTTCTGCACATCAATCAAACAAACCCGTTACTCGTTGGTCAAAACCAAACACAATGGTCAATGGTAAAACGTCAAACAACCAATATTCTTACCTGCCAATGTCGATAGCAAAATCACCACGGATGGTGCCAGGAGCAGACTCAGCAGGGTTTGTGGCACCAATGATCTTGCGTCCAGTGGTAACCACATTCTTGCCTTCCCAAACCATAGCAACGACGGGTCCGGAGATGATGTACTCAACTAGTCCGTTGAAGAAAGGCTTTGCAGACAAATCAGCATAGTGCTTCTCAGCAAAAGCTTGGTCGACGGTCAAAAGCTTCAATCCTGAAACAACAGCCAAATTATATTATAGAGTACTTATTATTGTGTTTAAACCCTTATCAGATTAATTTTCATTCTGTAAGTGTATACTAATTGTAACATTGGGTTGTCTATCACAACATTTTCCATTCTGATTTACAATTTAACAAAATACAAAAAAACACACCAAATGTTAACCAAAAACACACACCAAATGTCACAAATTGATGTGTATATAACACATCAACAAAAAACGATTCGTTAAACAAACATTTGACTAGTAATTTTGTCTAGAAATACTCTAAAGTGACAAAAGCAAGATATCGGGAACCATAACTTGTAAAGATATTAACCAAAAAAATATAACTTTAGCTTCAAGTTTTAGTAATTTTGCAATTTAGATGGAAAGAAACTTGTTTGGTAAAACCGACGAGCAGATGATACCTGGTACCGGTACCTGACCGTACAGGGTATTTTCGGGGTTCCAGTTCAGTACCAGTATTTACCCTCAAATACCAGTATTGTACCGGTACCGAACCATACCGGGTATTTTCATTACTGGTACCGGATTTTGGGATTTTCAATACCCTGTTGGTATTGATATTGAGCTCATCCCTAGTTGGTATTTGGGTAGCTTTGTATTTAGATGAGACACCACTAATTGAAAATTGAAAATGAAAAAAATTGAAAACTTTATAATAACTATACTAAATTTAATCATTGAAGCTAACTAATAAAATTTCTGAATCTTAATGTCACAATTATAACTTTAAAATCAAAACACCCCTTACTAATCAATCACCCAACTTGCATCTTTTTTTCAATATTATATGATCAAGTAAAAGCAAATCAAAAGGCAAAACACAGGTGAACATTACAATGATACCCTAGACAACAATAATTCAAAGGACCCATTAACATTCTTCAATCTTTGTGTAAGCGTGTTAACAACTTTGACCAAAATAATAATCAAGTAAAACTTGTACCTTTCAAACTGAACCCTTTCTTCTCAAATCTACCAATGATTTCACCAACCTAAACAAAATCAAACCAATTTCACACTTAGTCAACAGTAACTTGTACATCACGCATCAAAACTTGTACACTAATAAAAACTGTTCAAATAAATAAAGAATCAGAACTTATACGCGTCGAATTTTGACTTAAAGTTAGAAAGGGATTGAAGATTTATGAAACCCTGATCGAATCTTGATTAAAGTGAAGATGAAGACTTACAAGGCCTCTTTGAACACCATCAGGCTTGATCATGATAAAGGTTTGCTCCATCTTTGAATTGGGTTTTTTGCAAATCGAGAAAATATGAGGGTGGGTGGTTTGCAGAGAAAAGATGATTTATAGTTCCAGTGATCAACGATGGTCAAACTCAAACCCTAACCCTAAATTCCAGGAATATTCGTTCAGTTATTTTTTTTTTTTTTTTTTTACCATTTAACCTGTTTTATATCTGTATTTACGAGTTATTATTAAGGCGCAGCTTGTTGCCGTGACCTGTCAGTACGTTTTAATGAAAGATATGAATGAACACGTAAAAAAAAAACGAGTTACTGTTGTTGTTTGACGTGGGCTTGGGCTTGAACCATAGAATTGCTGTCAGGCCCATAAAAAACCCGAGTAAAGTATTTTAGGCTGGACTCATGAAGTGGGCTTGCTTTTATTATTTGACATTTTGATTTATGTAGTTGCCATCCAATTCTGTACTTTGATCAATTTCATGAGATCAAACCGTTCATGAATCTAAGTGTAGAGATTGAAAAAAAATGGTTTGGATTTTCTAATTGGTTCGTAACCTGACCTGGAGGTGTACAAATTGGGTTTTGTTAATACCCGGTTTTGGGTATGAAACCGGGTTTGAGTATGATCGGGTATTGGAAAACCAGGTATTAAGAGAAATCAGGTAGGGTTCGGGTACGGGTATTGAAGAGAAAAGTCATACCCTATGAACTCGAGTAGGGTATAATCGGGTACGGGTATATCCGGGTTTTGGAACCGGGTATGGATGGGTATTAATAACTGATTTTAAAAAAATATGTTTTTTTTTTTTTTACACAAAAGTAAATGCGTTTAAAAATTATATTTGGTTTGTAGGTTGTAAAAGTAAATAAAAACAAATTACAATAACATAAATTCACTCAAATACAAATTATTTATTTTATAATATGCAAAAAACTTAAATATAAAAGTTGCAAGTAAACATAAAAATGTATTTAAAAATTCGGGCATTCTATCGGGTATTAAAAAAAACCGGTATGGGTATAGGGTATAACCGGGTTCGGGTATAGGGTATGACCGGTTCCGGGTATTTTCAGGTACGATTTCGGTTACGGGCATTGAGCTCAAAATGTATACCAATCCATATCCTACGGGTAGGGCCGGGTTCGGTTACGGATATACAATAACCGGTTTCGGGTTTTTTTATCGGGTCCGGTTCCGAGTACAGGTTTTTTTGTGCACCTCTAACCTGACCTGATTTGAACTACCAAAAGTTTCACCTTGTATTCAATTTCAACCTGAACCAGTTTGAGCCAAGTTGGTTTCAACATGACCCGATTTTTCTTTTTAAATACCGGTTTATGACTCAAACCGGTTTCAACCCAACCAAATTTGGTTCGTCATTTTTAATCATGTGAAGGATTTATTTAATAATTAATCATGTTTATTCATTAGAAAACAAATAAAAGATATAAAATCACTAAAATAGGGTTTATAAACATTAGTTGTGTGTCATAACGCATTTATTTACGGTGTATTATGTGTCATAACGCATTTATTTATATCTTTAAGTTTTTTTCAATATTCAAATCCATGCAAGTTTAATTGTGTGATTATGTGATAGTTGTTATTTGTTCATTGTTTGCATTACTAACCATTGTACTAATCATTATCGCTAATCATTGTTCATATGGATCCATCAGGCTGATTAGGTTTCCCACAGTCATGGGTTGTAGCCTAGTATTGCCACCACATTTAGATTGATCGTCGGGGGGCTTGAGTCTCATATTTACTGTTTCAGTTTGTTTGTTATATTTATTTCAGATTCACAACATCCTGCTAGTTGTGTTGGATTTACTTGTTAGCATGAGTTTTGTTTTCCATTTAATTTCCGTTGAATCACATGGTAACCTTTTAAATCAATTAAACAAAAATAAACAGTTTTATTTAAAACTGTCACAACCCCCGACCCTATCCTGGACGGGAGTCGTGAACAGGTTCCAGTGGTACCGGTGTTTATAAAAATTATGCAACGGGAATTTAATCAGGACCAGGTGTCAGGAAAATATTAGAGTTTCAGACACCATAGTTTTCATTTCATAAATTGTAGGATAAAACCCATATTTACATAAAATGTTTTCACGGGGATAAACCCTTAATTACAAACACATTTTATTCAGTTGAGATGGCCACTTATTTAAGCTTTAGTGACTCACAACACTTTTTCCTTCCCTTCACAGTAAATCACATGAAACACGTTTAAAATATCTGATCAGTAGAAAATACGGTGAGTTCATTCATTTGTTATAAAATGACACATTCTTATAATTATAGCATTAAGAGTTTTTACATTTGTTTATATCTTACAACTAGCCAAATGGTATTTGTCATTCGGCAATTCATGTGAGTGTGGTCATATTAGTTTTGTCCAATTCTCCAACTAGTGAAGCTTATCAAGTAGTGTATTCAAAACCCCACATACTAATTGTAGTTTTCCATGTAAGAATACAAAGACTTAATCACTATAATATAAGTAACAATTAGAAAACATTTAGGGTTTTGAAAGTATTTGATAAAAGAGAATGACTCACTTTGCTATACTTTCGGATTAATTCGGCCTCCTAGTCCTAGTTGTAACGCGTATTAGTGTAAAACCAAATCAAACCTAACGATAATCACGAGATCAAAACCATAATGTAAGTTAACAAAGTATAGCCTTATTCAGGTAGAACTTTGGCATTCATTGGTTGGTTTTGTGATCGATAGGACATGGACATGGTATCGTACCAGTGATTCACGGGTTTTAACACACTAGTACGTGAAGCAGAAGAACGAGATTTCAGAAGTTGAAACAAAGAATGTCCCAGGGTTGCCCCTTATATAGCCTAACCTGACTGCACCCACGTGTCGCGCGGGGAGACTCTGATTCTCACGTGACACGCCTGGGAAGTCAATCCGGCCTAGGCTTTTCTTGTCACCAGTATAGGTCTGCCATGTGCTGACCAAGGCTGATACGTGTCCTTTGCCGTTTTTTCGTCCAATCGCGTTCGTTTCTTCGTTTTTCATGCCGTTTCTCGCCGCATGCGTTCAAGATCTTGATTATGAATGGCTCGGGAGATTCTATGAGGGCTATTACAAAAACAATAGATTTTACTCACCAATTTATATTGACACAAAAACTATTTTTACACATGCCACAGGTAAACATTTTAAGATGTTGATGATGACACGTAGGGAGACATTAGAGAATAAAATGGATTATGTTATGTGTTTGATTTTGAAGGATTATTTGAGTTAATAGTATTGTGACAAATTTAAATTGATTATTAATAATATTAAATTTTAAATATCTTGTCATAAGCCGTGAACAATCAATCATGCCCGAGTCACCCAAATCCGTTGCGGGTCAGGGTGTAACACGAGGTTACACCGGGTTAAGGTATTTTCGATTTACATGGGGGAAGAATTGAGAGTACTTATCTCTAAATTCTATCTAACTTTTTGACAAAATAATTTCTCTAGTATCTCTCTTTTTCTCTTCTTTATTTCACATATCTTTTTCTCACATTTTCCCTTATATAGAAAATTGAATCATAAGGTCACTTTTATACCCATCTCCCCACATGAATGCATATTGATTAAAACATACAAGATTCCGATGCAACCTTGACAGTTGCTCCTTATCACTCTGCATACGTCTCAATGATGAATTTTTCCCTTAAGATAATATTGACAATGGATCTATTGCATTGGCCACCAACACACTTTGAGTTCCACTTGGTGTAGCCAAATCCAATGCAAAATCCATGTGCCCTGTGCATACTTGTCCCATTTCATTGTTTTAAGAAATTTGAAGACTTGGAGTTACCAAGATTGCTTCAGTATTCTTTATTAGGTTATCCGCAATATCTCGAATCTCAATTACTCTTCAGTTTGACGTTTCAAGTTCTTAGGAGAATCATTCTCTTGCGAGTTAACTTTCACTTTTTAACGGTATGATGATTTGATTTTCCAAAATCGGAGTTTAATCTACGACAGACATAACATTGCTTAAAGTCACCATCTCACTACCATCGTCATCTTGTTCATGTGTTTCCACAATCCGTGGTTCAGTTATGGCTTTAAAAGCAACAACACTAATAACTTGAGCGAGGAAAGCTTCTACATCCCATGCATCTTCATTCTGAACAACTATGGAGTTTCCTTCTTCTTGTGGCTCCGAATGACAATCTCAAGCCGTGTGTCCCTTATGTCCATAATTGTAACATTTGAAAGGAAATCATTTACTACTTGATCTTGATTTCTTTTATTATCTTGCTCTTCTTCATCAGATGACCAACTCTCCTTTTCTATAGCTGGTTGTCTTTACTTCTCATGAATTCACTTGTCGTTTATCTTGGGTTTTTGTTTCACTGATACCTTCCTTTGCCACATTCTGAATAGAAGGCATATACTTTAGTCTTTGAAGTAGTGGAAACTGAAGATTCACTCATATACTTTGCTAACGTTTCCTAACTTGCTAGCAGGTTTTCAAACTCCCCAAGTGACGGCTGATTTGGCCATCCTTGAACAACCACAACAAAGTCGCGAATTTTAGGTTTTAGACCGTGAAAAATGATTTCTTTCGCTCTTGATTCACTGATCCTGGCTTGTTCATATAGTTCACCAATTTCTCGTCACAAAGTTTTAACCTTGTGAAAGTATTATCGTATCTTTCCGCCTAACCAACAATAACTCGTTTTTAAGAGTTGTAACTTGGTATCATTTTTCTTGTAGAATAGCACCACAAGTGCTTCCCGAGCGTCCTCCACAGTTGCCAAGTCACGTATGTACTCAAGCAGCGATGGTCTTCAGATGAACATCCTTTTCCCAACCTTGATCTTCCATTTGTATATGGCCACATCCGTATCGATTCTTGGTTGTGATGTCTCTACCCCGTTAACAACCTCCGACAGGTCTTGCCCTTGCATATACGAATTTATGTAAGTGGACCATGTGTTGTAATTATGGTTGTTACGTTCCTTGGCACTTCCAACTACTTCAAATTTGACAAGTGACCATTTTACCCTTTTTCTTGATCGTTCTTTACTGGGCTTGATCTTTTCGGCTCACCACACGCCTCCACACATGTTTGTCTCTTTTGTTGGTTTCTCCTTGATCCATACAGGACCACTTCGACTTGATCACAAACACACAGACGCAAGCTGAATTCTTTAATGTATTTGGTGATCTTCACCGATCCCGATCTTTAGCCTTTGATCCTAAATAGAGCTTCACCAAGCTCTCCGAAACCACTTATAATGTTTTAACTAGTGAAATTGACGAACAAAAGTAACACTCAAGAATACGAGCAGCTGCTCAAATGCACGGGCGACTCTTTTCTTTAGTTAAACTTTGACACACAAATTACAAAGACGGAGCTTCGACTTAAACAGTTAGAAAAATAAATCTATACGAGCGCTTATATAGCACCCTCTACAAGCAAACCTATTTGAATACAAATGTTACCATTTCGGAATTCAAATCATATAAATATTACGAATTGGACTCGAAATATGACTCGCACGTTAGTACATCCAATAACTCCGACTCAGTCCCAGTCGCATCCTCTTGCTCCATTAACGTCCACTCAGGCCCAATCGCACCCTTTCGTTCCGTTAGCTTCGATGACTCTGCCCCAGGCGCATCCATTAGCTCTAGCTCAGGCCGAGTCGTGGCCCATGCCTCTCTTCCAGCCTTGACCCTGCTCCTGTCATAAGTTTCGTTTGACTTAAGCCTCGTAGCAGCTAGTGCGCCTCCAGCCTTGAGACACCTCCAATCGCGGACTCGAAGGCTCCAGTTACGGCTTCCACTTGGTCACAACCTCCAAGCCACTTTCAACCATGACACCAGACCGTAACTTAGGCATAGACACATGTTGGCTTTGGCTCGAGTTCAATTGCAGCCTAAGTGCTCCTTCGGTCGATGATGACTTGCATCAAAATAAACACAACACAATCATCAAAACCATTAGATGCATGATTGCTAAATTCACAAAATAGTTCACAGTGATATCCATGATTTGCATATAGTTGATGCTAAGAAGTATAAACAAACTACACATTGATTTGTAGCCTCTTAATTGTTTTTGATCTTGTAGAAACTATTGTTTATTTGTGTATGGACCCAAAAAGAAAAATCACAACCACACAAGCAGTATATCATGTATATTTGAAGAATTGATTTCTTTTTAAATCTCTTTACTATCTTCACCGTTCAATACGAAACCAAAAATATTTGATCGGGTTACAGGTATTCAAATTACTCAAATACATGATATGATCCATGTTTTAGTGTATCTTATATGGTTGGTGTATATGTAACAACGTGTGTAATATCATGTTTTGGTCCATCAGGTTTCATCTGGATATGTCGAGGACATAAATGATTTCGAGTTTGGATTTTTATCATACATCCCTAAATCTACACAAGGAAATACCTATTCAACCCGTCATATATATATATATATATAGTGGAAGGGAGAAATCCTATTTGAGTTGCAAAAACTTTGAAAACCTAATGGATGGACACCATGCTGTCACGTGTCACACTCTTTCGCTGCAACACTATTACTGAAACCTGCAACATTTTATGACACCGACACACACTTTTTATAATAGTGAGAGAGATGATAGAGAATGTGTTATATTTTTTCATTTGTTCACATTTTTTGTAACTCACATGTATAACACTTTTTATTGTTTTTTGATGATAATCTTTTAGATTATATGAAGTGTATGTATTTTAGAACTTATAATTTACGAAGTTTTTATTTTGTAATGTGCGTAAAAACATATTACATTTTTTAACAACAAGATTTTTATGTATCAAAACAATTATCACATTTTTTTTGTCAGATGAGAGAGGAGAGACAAGAGTGTAACCTTTTATATATTTTTTCTGAAAAAGTATGAAAAAGTAACTTTTAATATCTTTTTAATATCCAACATTGATCATATGAGATGGATGGTGGAGATAAAGTTTTCTGGGTTTCTTTAACTCATGTGGCTTTTTGATTCAACATTTCCATATATATATATATATATATATATATATATATAGATAGGGAGAGGATCATAAGAAAACTAGATATAAATGAGAAAACTAGAAAACTAACTAAAAAAAGCCAAAAAAAGCATAAAAAACATACGATTTTTTTACAATTTTTTTTATAAAAAATGACTGTTTTTTATGTAAAAAAAACTTTTTTTTCAAAAAAAACTTGTACTACACATGTGCACTATATGTGTACTACACATATATGTTGCACATGTGCATTATATGCTTTTTTAATTTTTTTTAAAAAGTTTTTTATATAATATATATAGCGATTTTTTATAAAAAATCAAAAAATATTGATTTGTTTTTTTGGCTTTTTTAGTTTTCTCATTTAAACTAGTTTTCTCATGATCCATCCCCATATATATATAAAATTAATTTATAATATAATCCGAATTGTTTTGTTTAAAGTAAATGATTTTGTTATGAATAATGGAATACATCAGAAGTTGCGATATCTTGCAAGAAAAAGTGAGATTACTTAAAGAATATCTAACTTCTCTCATCAAGTGTATAAGTCAAAATGACATTTTGGTTCCACTTAAAAATGGAATGAATGAACCAAAGTACTATTTGATCATGTCCCCATTCATTTAAACAAATATTAGTAATACAAGTCAAGAAAAGTCATAATTCCTTGTTCAAACATTTCCAAATCTGAATAATATATATATATATATATATATAAAAGGTTAGGGTATAATGAAAATTTATACGAGTTATGAATACTTAGAGAACTCAGCCTTATGAAAGGTTTTTTCAATTTTTTTTACCAAAAATCCTAAAAAATTTAACTTCTCCAACAAAAAAAAAAGCTTGTTGTTTTTTTTTCATTTACCGTTGCCGTAAATGCTGTAAAAAGTGATGTCATGCTTATGTTATCACTTTTTTACAACTACTGTAAGGGGTCCAAAAACACCACTTCGAATTTTTTTTTAGTTTTTTACGGCAGTCTTTTCTAACATTTTAATTTAGGGGTGTGAAAAAATGGAGTCGAAACTCGCATGGGAAGGCCGAGTTCTTTAAGTTCTCACGACTCGTAAGGGTTTTCCCTTGATCCTAGTCCCCCCCCCCCTCTCTCTATATATATATATATATATATATATGTATGTATGTATGTATGTATAATTTTATTCAATTACATATTAATTTACCAATAAACTTTCTTAGTTTGCCTTCTAAATTGGTATTTCATTTAGGGGTTGTTTGGTAACCTTTCAATAATCTATTAGAAGACCACCTCTGAATCAGTCAGATAAAGTGTGTTTGATTCATTTAAAACACACCTCTTAATAGTTTATGAAGAGGCGACCTCTTAAAAATTCAACACAAAGTTATCAAAAAGTCTCTTAGGTGTTGTTTGTTTTTTAAAAGGTAACGCGGACCACATCTGCGGACCACATCTGCAGACATCTGAAGAAGAAGAGATGGATCAAATTTCTGCAGTCTGCGAGAAGAATGTTGGTTGTTTTTTTAACATTGTAGACTTCTAAACTAAACTTGTGGTGGTGTACGGATGGTAGTGGTGGTGGTGGGTGGTGGACGTGGACGGTGGTGGACGGTGGTGATGTTGATGGTGTTGGACGGTGGTGGTGGATGGTGGTGGTGGGTGGTGGTGATAGACGGTGGTGGTGGACGGTGGTGGTGCTTAACCTTCTGCAGACCTTAGAAGATCTTAAAAATGACTGACTTTTTTTATTGAAACGTCTTCGAAAAAACAAACAGTCTGCAGATGACAATGTTTGCGCGTGGTCTGCGCGGCGCAGACAGAAAAGGCTACACAGATTTAAAAAAAAACAAACACAACCTTAGTTAACTCTTAATTAAATTATATAGTTATTAGTGTAAAGAATTAAACTATCACATAAAACAAGTTGTAGAGGTCTAATACCAAAAAAGATTTACTAGTTGCTGGTTAATGAAAGGTATTGTGATGAGGTGGTTAGTTGGTGAAGGAATGCTATGTTTCACCATATGAATAATATGGGTTCTTGTTTTATGAAAGGTCTGATGTGCATTGCACCAAAGGGAACAACACCATGGAAACCTCTTGCCTCTAGGCTCCATATGCCCCCACTCTCTCTCTCATCAGTAGGATTAAATTTGTTTGTGGAGTTTTGACATTGATTGAGATAAACATTTTTCATGATTACTGCATGGAATTCATCCCAACTCTCTTCTACCCTTTTTCTCTCTATACCATCTCTCCCAAACTTCTTCTCACACAAACTCCTCTCTCTCTATATCTCTCTTTGGAAACTGGTGCAGAGACGTGTTGCTTCAAGTTGTAAAATTCTCTACTCATTACAACTTTGAATATCAAATGAATAATCATGAGGGTGTCGGGTCCGTGGGTATACTTTAATCTTTACACATATTAATCATGGACTAATGTTTTATAATATATATATATATATATATATATATATATATATATTAATGTTTTATAATATATATTATATATATATATATATATATGTGTGTGTGTTTTACACACCTATCATTCTCATACCTGTGTGTATACACACCTATCATCTTCATTTTCATACCCACATATATCTGTGTACGTATATACTTATCTAGGATTGATATAACGATGATAGTCACAAGTAATTTGTTAACGTCAAATAATTGTTCGATTGGTCTAATCATTTTTACAACAAATTACAATCTATAGATACCTAATAAATGACTAAATGATTTACGTCATTATTATATAATATATAGATATAATTTAGAACATATTGATGCAATGGTTGTTGTAATGTATGCATTATGGTTTGTATAACATAATGGTGCAATCATTGTTGTAATGTATGCATTATAATTTGTATAGTGATAATTATATATATTATATATAGATATTATTTGCGACATATTGATGCAATGGTTGTAATGTATGCATTACTATTTGTATAGTGGTAATAATATATAGATATAACTATTATTAGACACCCTTGTGTTGTGGCGGGGCGAACACCAATGACACACTATAGTCAGCGCCACCAACACTAAAGTTGCGGCGTGTTAATATGAAGAAATTAAACCGAAACGTAAAACATAGAAAAGAATAACTAAGTTAATCTAGGACCCGCGCGTTACGATGAACCTGTCAAACAAGAAAAATAGACGCGGTTTAACCGTAACGCGCGGGTCCATAGTTATTTTAATCTATGTTTTACATTTCGGTTTAATTTTTTCGCATTAACACGGCGCAACTTCAGTGTTCATGGTCGTTGACAATAGTGTGACATTAGTGTTCGCCCCCGCCGCAACGCAGGGGTGCTTAATACTAGTTTGTCATAATTCTTAAATGTTTTCTTTTTCCGGTTTCTTTTATTTCACCAACTAGATTTGTATTTTATTTCTTAATCTAAAAAATTACTTCATAAATTATATCTTTATCTCAAACTATTGTTTATAAAAACGAAATAATTTAAGAGACAAAAATGGCTTGTAATTACCTCACTAACCAAGGAGTTGTAAACTGATTGTATTAATGGTAAATGCTTAATATTTTATAATTAATTTCTGTAATCATAGCTATCTCAGACGTTTCTTTTTGTTTTTGTCATGGCACATTTGTCATTTACTGTAAAAAAAGGTTCATTTTAGCATGTTCAAATTGTTGTATTTGTAAGAGTTTTAGACACTAAGTTAAGAATATAAGAACCTTGTTTGGCCCGTACCTTCACTGATTTTAATAAAAAGTAGTCCAATTAAATAACTTATATGTGAGTTTAATTCTTTACACTAATAACTATATAATTTAATTAAAAGTTAACTAAGGTTGTGTTTGTTTTTAAAAAAAATATGCGCAGCCTCTTCTGTTTGCGTCGCGCAGACCACGCGCAGACTTTGCCATCTGCAGACTGTTTATTTTTTCCGAAGAGCTTCATTATATAAGTATAACATGCTTGATTATGGTTTTTCAACATGGGTAATTAGGGTTTTGAGTTTTACAACGTGCGTAATTTACAGCGTACGCTCATACGTTAAGCAATATTGTATTTTACACTCTCACCACATGTGTGTGTGTATATATATATATATATATATATATATATTATTATATATATATATATAAATATGGTAAGGTTCATGCAAGAACCACCTTTATTGCGAGAACCAATGTGAACAGATGACATTAGTGTAAATATGTAACAAAATTTAAATTAGCTGCCACTCCTCCTCCTATGGACTTCAAATAACAATTAAATCACCTTTTTTATTCAGTTCACGTCGACACTCCAAAATTTCCAAAATTCTTCATCTCAGTTCACATCCGACACTCCAAAATCTCCAAAATTCTTCATCTCGATCTTACCATACATCGTGTATTCGTTGTATAATCGAAATTAGGACAATAAGAACCGAATCACCGATCATATATTCGTTATCTATTCGAAATTAGGGCAATAAGAACAAAATCATCAAAGACTGTGACACAATTAGGGAGAATCTGAATAATAAACGTCCAACGGACTCACCGTAATCTAGTTATGTCGGCATATTCAGCGTCGGTACACGATTTCGTGAATTTGTAAGTTTATACACTTTGTTTTGCACTTTTATACTGATAACATGACGCTTAATCGTCGATTTAATTTTTTTATATGTCATTATGACGCTTAAATCGTCGTTTCATATCTGCACTAGTGAAAATTGTGTGATATATATGGTTTTTGAGGGATTAGGGGTGATTGTTGTGATAGAACTATAAGTAATGTGGTATTTATGGGTTTTTTGTATGTAGTTTTGTTACTGATTATTGTTAGATATGATTGGTGGTAATACTAAATTTGATTCGGTAAGGGTTAGGGTTTTTTATTGAAGCAAACCTGTTGATAAGGCCAGCTGTGTTAATGCACATGTGCATAGTTATGCACATATGCATATTTTGCCAGATTAGGTTAATAAGGTCAGTCATGTTGATGCAAAAGTGTACAATTATGCACACGTGCATAATTTGCTAGAATAGGTTAATAAGGTAATTCATGTTGATGTATAGTTTACCAAAATATGTCAACAAGGTCAATTATTTTGTTGCACATGTACATAATTTGCCATAATAGTTTTATTACTGATTAATGTTAATTATGATTGGTGGTAATACGAAATTTGATTTGGTAAGGGTTAGGGTTTTTTTTATTGAAACAAACATGCTGATAAAGTCAGTCATGTGGATGCAAATGTTCATAGTTAGGCACATGTGCATAATTTGCCAGAATATGTTAATAAGGTCCTTCATGTTGACGTACATGTGCATAGTTTGCTAGAATATGTTAACAATGTAATTTATGTTGACGCACGTGTGCATAGTGACGCACATGTGCATAGTGTATATGGTAATGATAAAGTTAATGTTAATGCATATATTCATTGAGATTGTGTGTTTGTTAACTCTTTGTTTTTTTGTTTTGTTTATTATTGTAGATCAATAATGGAAAAAAATCGAATAAGGTAACTTTTATTTTGAAATCAAGGGATGAAGGGTCACAAAAATGCCAACAAAATGCCAGATACAATGGAAGATGATTACGCAATGGTTAAAAAAGAGGTAAAAATGTTGCTTAATATTTGATGATGCAGTTAGGAGTTTATGCACATGTGCATCCCTTTATTACTTTTATGTTAAATGATATCATTTATGTAAACACATTAAATATATCGAGTGCAGGTGCGCAAGAAGAAAAAAAAGCATAGAGAGGAGGACAAGTAACCGAAATCACGATGAAACATTGAACAAGTAAGCGAAATCCCATCATTACTTCACAGATTGCGGGGTGTTTGCGCTATGCGGGCTATGCGACATATGGAGATGTATAAAGGGAGTGGTGAGAAGTTTGATTGAAGATTCAGGAAAGATAAAGAAATTCAAGACATGAAACTTAAGAACATGAGGATGAAGATAGCAACAAAATTGTTGTTATCAGAGGCAAATGATCATGTTTGTTAATATATGATGTATTAGGTTGTTTAGTAGAGGAAATCCTGGTACTGCACATGTGATATTGGTATTGTATAATGTATTACAAATGGTTATATTTTTATGTTAGGATGTAATATGTTGTTGGGTATAGTATATGTTGGTGATGCATATGTGCAATAATGATTGATGATCGGATTATGTGATTCTTATGATGAGGGTGTTATATTTACTTGTTGTAACACAAAAGTTGTGTGATAATATGTTAATGTTGGTAATGCACATATGCATTAATAAGCAACAATAACATGTCGGTAATGCATATGTGTATATTTTGAAATATTGTATATTTGTTTATATCATATTGCGTATGTGGTACCCTACTACGTATGGGGTACCACATTACATATGTTGATGTATATGTAAAGGAAAATGGATTACATGTAATTAAAAAATATACATGTATGCAGATGTGCATTATACGAAACAATAACCAGAATAGTAACCATGTGGAGTGAAATAGTAAACATGTATGCACATGTGCATTGGTCGAAACAATAACCATGTGGAGTGAAACAATGCACATGTGTATAGTAAACATGTATACGCATGTGCATTATTGGAAACAGTTCCATGTTGGTAATATATGTTAGGTGGTCAAGAATGAAATTACATATGATTATGTATAATAAGTAATTGATAACAAAGTATCATGATTGCAATCATAATCTATGAATACGTTAACAGATAATGCAAAAAATGACAACAAAAAATTATAAACAAGACGAATAATGCTTAGAAATTGTTTGTCATCATATATAGGCTATAAAAAATTATCGGTTGCTTTTCGACGCCTGCTAAGAGGTTGCTCATGTTCATATATATGTGTGGGGTCTTTTGGATCATCATCATCATCTTCATTAGTATCATGGAATCAACATAATCATAACAAGAAGTAGGTTCATCATTAGGGGGGATCGGGAGTACAGTAGCGATAGCAGCAACACATTTAGCTGCTCGTGCAGTAAGTTTGGCAGCCTTTACTTTTATCACAGTTGCTCAAATCATGGTCATAGACATATTTTCATTGCATTAGATTCAGAATCGGTGATTTTTGGTTGACCTTCTTTTGAGCATAATATGTATGGATGTGTACGTATATTTATTGCAGGATTGCGAGGATATTTTTTGTTATTTGATGTGCCGATACAAGTGGAAAAGCCGGATTTTGTAGCAAATGTGTTGTACATCATGACAACATCATCCCAACTGTTAACCGTAATATTTACAATAGGGATGTATTTAGTATCAACATCGGGTCTCCAATATGATGTGCCATTAGGTATAGAATGTACAACAGTCGTAATTGTTCCTGTATACATAAAAAGAAAAAAATATAACATTGTAATTAATAAGGTATATGGTGTGTGTACTCACGATGTATGTTTGTTCGACAGTTATCTGGTGATGAGTGTGGGGTGTTGGTAATGTGATGCACATGTGCATAATTATGTGCTAATAGTTAACAATTTATTTGTGATGATTACACGAGTATGGGGTGTTGATAATGTGATGCACATGTGCATAATTATGTGCTGATAGTTAACAGTTCATTTGTGATGATTACGGAGTGTTGTCAACATAATGCACATGTGCAGTGTATGTAATGTATGAAAATAGAAGTAATGACTGTAAAAAAACAGTGATTCGTTTAATGTTTATTAGTGATGAGTATTGGGTGTTGGTAATATGATGCATGTGTGTACAATTATGAACTGTTGGTTAACAATTTATTTGTGATGATTACGGAGTGTTGCCAACATAATGCACATGTGCAGGATTACGTAATGTATGAAAACAGAAGTAATGTCTGTAAAAAAACATTGATTTGTTTTATGTTTTAATGATAAAAAAAGAAAAAGATAATAATTATATATGGATTATGGGGTGTTGGCAACATAATGCACATGTGCATGATTCTGATATGAGTGTAAATAAAAGTGATTTACTTAAGGAGAGAATAATGAAGCACGTAAGTGTAAACTAAGTGTAAACGTATGAATTGCAATTGTTGTTGATCTAAATTTGTAGCTGCTGTTGCGATTGATGTTGAAGTAGAGTCACAAAATTGACTGTTCAGATACGATGGCATTGTCTGAAGTAAACACTAATGTAAACATAGATTCAAGGGTTTGAATATCGAAGGTATAAAGATTGTGTCAATTATCAACTGAGATAGACCTAAATTTTTACTGTCAGCAAATGGACCAGCAGATGGACGAGGATCAATATGTGATGAATCGGAAGATGCCATAACTGTATCAAATGGATTACGTCGTTGATGGTGTTATCATCGGAGAAGTTGTCATTGTGGTGGTGGGGGTGATGTGTTCGCATCTATTAGGTAGCCGTGGATGCCGCCATGTACGCCGCCGTGAACAGTGGTAAAACCATATTAGGTCTCGCCGTCCCCGTCATGGTCAGTGGTAGAGAGAACAGATCAGTGGTAGAGAGAACAGATCTGGTAGAGAGAACAAGATCTGGTAGAGAGAACATATCAGTGGTAGAAAGAACAGTGATAGAGAAGAGATGCGTGCGTGTTATGAGAATCATGATATATTTACAAAATTGCCATGTGTTCACATTGGTTCTCATGGTTATCGCAATAAAAGGGTGGTTCCTAACGGATCCTTATCTTATATATATATGTGTGTGTGCCGGTTATTGTACAAATTGCCTTAACGTACGAAGCGAACGAGATTCAGTATCAACATGCGAATTTGGTTTTTTAAACAACATGCGATTGTTCTCCTTTTTTAACATGCGAAATTGTATTTTTTTTATAAACATGCAAATTTTTTTATTTTTTTGAACATGCGATCTTCTGTTTGTACAACATGCGACCTTTTGTTATAACGTGTGAATTTGACATTGCGTGCGCTTCGTACGTTAAGCCATATTGTACGTAAGCCATGTTGTACGATACACTTTTTCTATATATATAGGTCTTGGTTCAAATGAAAACCACCACGAGATGCGAGTTGGGCCAATTTTTTTTGCACAAATGTAGATGAAAATATTATAAACACATCTGTAAAAAAAGTAAAGAGTCGATATTTTTGACTGATACAAGTTTTTTACGCGCGTAAATTTTGCATAAAAATATATATTTTTTTTACGTCTCATGTAAATGTGAGTATGCGTCATTTTTAAGTTTTTTTTTTTCTGAAACAAGTGATCTTTTTTATGACTTTTGATTAAAAAAATTCGGAAAAACTTTTGGATGATTTAGTTCTCATGGTTCTCACAACTCAAGGTGGTTCTCATTTTAACCCATCTATATATATATATATATATATATATATATATATATAGGATCAAGATCAAGGGAAAACTCTCCCGAGTTGTGAGAACTTAGAGAATTCGGCCTTTTCGTGCGAGTTTTGTCCCCATTTTTTTACACCTAAAGATTAAAATTTTAGAAAAGAGTGTCGTAAAAAAATTTAAAAAAATTCGAATTGGTGTTTTTCGGCCCCTTGCATCGGTTGTAAAAAGGTGATGACTTAAGGATGAAATCACTTTCACAGCATTTACGGCTACCGTAAATGAAAAAAACTAGTTTTTTTTGGAAAAGCTGATTTTTTTAAGATTTTTGGTAAATTTTTTTTGAAAAAACCTTTCGTAAGGCTAAGTTCTCTTAGTTCTCACAACTCGTATAAGTTTTCATTTTACCCTAACCATATATATATGTAGAGAGTTAGGATAAAATGCACCTTGAGTTGTGAGAACTAGGCCTTCAAAAAGGTTTTTCCAATTTTTTTCGTAAAATCTTAAAAAAAATCACTTATTTCAGCAAAAAAAATAAAAAAAAAATGTCGCATGCACAAATTTACATGAGGTGTAAAAAAATTAATCGTTGTAACAAAATTAAATCAGCACGTAAAGAAAACTTACATCAGGCAAAACTACAGACTCAACATTTTTTTGCTTTTTTTACAGATTTGTTTATTGTAATGCCCTACTTTTTCATACTTTCCATAATTAGAAAGCTTGTCTTGTAATTCTATTTTTGGAAATCTTGTACAATTGTAATCCTATTTTCGAGAGTTTGATCATAATTAAACTTGGTATCTCATACAATCCATGCGTTACACAATTACACTTGTTCATACATTTAAATGATGCTTAATTCATAATCCTCTAGAAACGTGTAATAAACATGCTAATACGTGACATACATACATCATACGATACTTATCCTCGATTCTTATACTTAACCATGCTTATTTATACTTAGTCTCGTGACTAAATTACATGCAAGCCCTTTAGAATATGTCTTTATGCTTAAAACATCCCTAAATTAGTCCAAAAACACTTAACACATCAAAGATAAGGGTTAAATGGACAAACCACCAAACAACAAGGATAAAAAAAATAAAATATAGCTTCTGACAAGCCTTACGGACCGCAAGGCCATATGCTTACGGTCCGTAAGGGGGTCTGACGAGGAAAATTTGGACCAGCCGCGTTTTTGAACTCGTTTTCCACGTTTTTCAACCTCCGATGGCCTCCAAACTTCATTTAAACCCACCTCCCACTAACCCTAAATCATCCCTATAAAATCCAAGCCTCCTCCACACATCTTCCACTTTCCTACTCCCTCAAACACTCTCAAAACACTCCTTAATCAGCTGAAAATCAGAAGCTTAGCAGATTCGTTACAAGTTGCTAAAGTGAGCATAAGTTCACTTCTACTCCTTTTTCATTGATTCTTCTTTCTAGTCACTTGGAACAACCTTAGGTATGATTCCACGGGTTTTCCATGGAAAATCCACCCCTGGAACTTCACCAAAACAGGCTCCAAAGTGACATAAACTTTCTGCTTTGATTTAAACTTTGCTAAACTACTTGAACGTGAGGTTTATCATACACATTCCTATTTCCTTATGCTCATAATCAATTGTATGGTTAGTTGGGCTTAAAAACAAGGTTGTGACATATAAATCCAGAGGTTTAATCCTCATAAAATTTTGTTTTTGATAGAGTTTCAACTCACAAGTAATGAACAAGTCTTGAACTTGAAGTTGTGTGATTATAAGATTAGCTTGGGCTATTCTACTTGGAAAATCCACACATTACTTGATGTTTTCTTAGATTAGTTGTAAATATTTCATTACTTATTGTATATTCATGACCCTCCTTGTTGTCTATGACAACACGTGTAGTGGTGAATCATATAAAGAGGTTAAATGGATGTTCATCATCCTACCTCCATGCTTGACTTACATGAATCCAAAAGAGGTCTTAAATGGATGGTTTAATTCTCCTACCTCATGCTTGACTTATATGAATACCTATACAATATAATCTATATAATATCTAAGTAACTAAACCTTGATGATAGCCTAATGGTTATTTGTCAAATGTGAAGTTACATCATCTATGACCATGATACTTGTTACGATCCTAATGGGCATTGTGACCCATGAAAACATTCTAACTCTTTTGAGTTTCATAGTGTCAAGGACAAGTGTTATGTGTGCTAGATGATTACTTTTCATATGATTATTTTTGTACCTTTCATTCCAAATACTTAATCCTCCGTTAAACATCCAATACTCACACCTATGTTTCCTCGTGTAGAAGGACAAGGTGCTCCATTCTAATCAACCAACAACTCTCACGCACTTACTAAGTGGAAAGCTTGCAAAACCGTGAGTACACTTGACCCCTTTACTTTTAAAACACTTTGGGTTGTAACATGTTAATATATCAAAATTCATAACACATACTTAAACATGCTTTGAAATCTCAATCCTTATACATGCTATTGTTTACTTAGGTCCTTGCTAGAATCACACATGCTATTAACTTTGTTAGCCCAAGCTTAACGTTTGTAGCGCTATAGGAGTAGCACACCACCCGTCGGGGTCTTGTTAAGTTTTCATTCCAAAATGGTCTTGTCGCATGTGTGGCAAGGGATGCTAATACTAGTGGACACTAGGGTTTGGCATATGGTTATGCATGCTAGTTACCTTGTTTACAATTTGACATGTGGATTAGAGGAAATGCTTTTATACTTATGCTATACTTATACAAAACTTGTGTACTCGTCTTTGCTTTTG
The DNA here is from genome assembly GCA_947069175.1 of Scalesia atractyloides. NCBI lineage: Eukaryota > Viridiplantae > Streptophyta > Magnoliopsida > Asterales > Asteraceae > Scalesia > Scalesia atractyloides. The sequence continues at coordinate 69,078,298 of CAMTDV010000004.1, read as the reverse complement.
CATTGACTTTATTTTAAACATGTTACAGGTTGATGATGATGCACGTATGAATCTAGTAGGCTTGACTAGAAACACGCTCAAGAAATTACTAGACTTAATTTATTATGTTATGTTGAACTCATCGTATTGTCCCTTGTTTGTTGTAATTTGAATTTCATGTAATGTAGTTTAACAATTTGAGTTATGCAATGAAAACTGGTTGATTTAAATAATGTCACAATTAGTGTTATGTGTGATGAGCAATCTATTTCGTCTCGTCCCGATATTTCCACCATCAGTTGGGGTGTCACAGATTGGTATCAGAGCCATAACTATAGGGAATTAGGTAGAATTGCCATGTTCGACCTAGTCTATAGTTTAAGTGTCCCATTTGACCATTCTTGATTCATGCCTAAAATGTTATTCTTCCAATTTGCTTCTTCCTACTTCTTTTGTCTTAATACTTACAATTTGTCTTTCCTAAGACACTTACACAATACACTTTTGAAGACTTGAAGACACTCATAATGCAAACGAGACGATTTGCACCAAGATAGGCCCGGTGGCCCACAATTTTGGGTGAAATCCCTCATCCCGCGTATTCGATTTTTTTCATGAAGTTACACCATCGAGTTAGGAGTGACATCCACATCTTGATGGAAAACTTCCACTCCAATTCTAGTGGACCCTCGTCAAAGTGTCGAAATTAATTTTGACCCAACGAGTACCAACCACACTTTGGGTACAGTTAGGGGTGAAACCCGCACCTTGTCGATTAAGTCCCATTCCTCGATTTTCAATCTCGCCAAAGTCTCGAATTTTCGATCGACTAGGGACATGTAGTAACTGGAAGGGTAAAATACCGTTAATCGCTTCTCGACGAGAGTATTTTACCTATTAGGCAAAGCATGTTCCCTAACTTGAAAGATCTTACGAACCACTTTGGAATGGTGAAGTTTCTCTACCCGAAACAATCCAATGTTTTATTGAGCCTATCTTTTATGTAACCTCAATTACTATGTGATTTTAATACTAGTTATCTCGTTCATTTCAAAACCAATGCACAATTCGCACGCCTCTCGCAATCAAAAACAATAATAATCCTCGTGAACAAACTAAATTTATACTCTTTATACGCATTCATACGTGATTATACTTGTTGAATACTTGTTCAATACTCCTCAAACACATGCAATCTATGTGAATCAGACGTGCTACATGATACTTACATGCTTATTCATGCAAAAACTTTATTTCAAATTATGATCAAGTCTCATCCCTTCCTTCTTTTTCGATTCTCTAGATGTCTTCTCCAAGTTCATCCAAGAACTCAAAAATGGGTGCCAACCACAACGAGGACTCTATATCAAAGAAAGACCTCGCAGGATTGATCGCTGAGCAAATGGCCGAGCAGATGGCCCGAGTTATACCTAACATTTTCAGCAAGATCCAAACCCCACCTGCCACCGAATCCCCAAATGTCTCCGTCGATTCCAAGGTGGAAACACCTAAAACTACGTTTCTCTTCAAACAGTTCATGGCCTGTAAGCCACTTGAATGGTTCGATGCTATCGAACTTACCTTTCTTCAAAGCAGGTGTCCCGCTAACCTGCGAACCCTGAACGCGACGGGGGTGTTCCGTTCGAGAGCTCTCGAATGGTGGACCTCCGAGCGTAATAATAAACGGGGAAATGATGCAGTCCACGCCTTACCTTGGGACGAGCTTAAGCTGCTCATGAAAGACCACTTTTATCCTCCTCACGAAATCCAAAAGTTGGAGAACGAATTTTGGAACCTAACGCAGAAGGGGAGCGACATAGATGGTCTGATTACGCGCTTCAAGTAGCTTAGCATCCTCTGCCCTGGACAAGTCGACACCGTCCCCAAAGCCATAGCTAAGTTTATTCGCTGCCTTGCACCCTACTTGGTTAACCATGTTACCTCAGGCTGCCCCAAAACCATCGAAGATGCCTATAACATAGCCATTGAGCTTAACTGTCACACCCCGACCCGCAGCGGAAAAAGGTGATCGGGGCATTATTGGGTTTTCATCAAAGCTCATGACATTTATTATAATGTTTCATATTTATTATTACAATTTAAAGGAGATCATACAATCAAATCATACAAGTACAACATGTTCTATACATCTTTCTAGACTTCATTATTTTTCTTCTAAGGCAATTTCCTATGTGTTCCTTGCTTCATCCTGTCCACCTGTATCATGTGTAAAAATGGTTTTTGGGTCAACAAAAAGTTGGCGAGTGAATCCTATGAAAACATTTAAACGTGTTTATTGTATTGATTATAAAATAAAGTGCATAACCACATATGAGTAAATGTAGATGTAAATTTATTCACAAAACATATAATATTAAATATTGCACACACATACAACAATTGATTGTTTTGAGGCACGCGTTGTTCAACTCGTCTCCCACGAGGAACTGATGGGCCTAATGAATGAGTTTTGAGGCACGCGTTGTTCAACGAACTGATGGGCCTAATGAATGAGTTTTGAGGCACGCGTTGTTCAACTCGTCTCCCACGAGGAACTGATGGGCCTAATAAATAAATTGCATACAACTTGACAATATGTAATACATCACAACAAACAATATTTACATTCTAAGTTTAGATCATATAATGGTATAGCATGAGTTTGAATAAGCGAATTAATTTAAGCGACACATGATACACCCCAAAACATGAATAAAAAGGGGAATTTGTAAGAATTCACTCACAGTGGTTGCGTTTTCTTGGATTGATGATGAATGCGCACGAATTTGGATTTAACCATGATAGAAACTAACCTAAATAATAACATAATGGTTCGGTAAATAAATGGATTTTATTAACAATTTTAATAGGATTTTTAGATTTATTTTTGTAAGTTTAAGGTCATTTTCTAACTTTAAAAATATTATTTTTAAATGTTTTTAATTGATTTTTTTAATAAAATAAATAAATAAAAAGAAATAAAAACTTTTGACTTTTTGACCAGTTGACCAGTTGACCGTTGACCGTTTGACCGGTCGAACCGTGTTAATTATGTGCGCTGAGTGAGGTTCGAACTCGTGACCTCCCGTACGCGTGCACGCAGCTCTACCAACTGAGCTACGTGTCTAACCCGGAATATTTATGATTTTAATTATATTTATATACTTTCTAGTTTAATTCATTTCTGCCTTTATTTAAAAACTTGATAATTGCCAGAAGCGGTTACAGAAGCAGGATTCGAACTCGGGACCTGTGGTTTAACTTTGGACACAGTCCACCGCTGGACTGTGTGTCTAACCTGGTTAGAATATTGGTTTTTATTAAACTTAAATACTAACTGGAAAGTGTTCTGGGGCCTTTCAAAAAAATTGAGATTTATCACAGGAAACCGGTTAAGTGCACGAATCGAACTCGGGACGTGTGGTTTAAAATTGCACACAGTCCACCACTGGACTGTGTGTCTAACCCGTTTAAAAATCCATTTTAAATTAGACTTATATATTAACAGTGCTTCATCTTCTTCATTCAAAGACACAGAACAACGATATTCGACTGTTCTTGTTAAAATCGTTCGTCGAACATTTTATTGATTGAATTGTAATGGATAAAAAGAGTTAAGGAATCGAATGTACAGAACAGACTGATTTTCTCAGAACTCCGGCAATGGTCGTCGGCTCTGATTTGTGAATTCCGTCTGGATGAATCAATTAACAGTTTTGATCGGTGATTTGTGAAATTGAGGTTACTAAACAAGGATTATCATGAGGGTTTGGATGATTGTACCTGATGTCACGACACAGTCGTTGATTTCGGAAATTTCCAGAAATTTTCCGGCGAGTGCAAGAATATCCGGCCAACGTCGTCTGGGATTGATTCTGGTTGATGTTGAAGTTAGTATAGTCTAACAATGGATTGAAACGAAGAGTCGGAAATTTACGATTTGATGTATGTCTGTTTTCGGCAGAATGTCCGCAATTGCAGAATATCTCGGCGAGTGTAATTGCTTCGGAAATTGTGCGATTTGGCGAAGTTACCAGAGCTTGGGTGTTGTATTTATAGGGAAGAATCAAGATATGGGTCTGAATTTGGTCTTGATTTCGTGGTCAAACTTTTTCGGCGTTTGACTGAGATCACGATTAGACATCGGTTTTAACGACGTCGATGTTAATGATGTTTGTAAAGAACCGTCGTAATGGCGAATCGTCGTTTTCGAGAGTGTAATGGCGCTGATTCATGGGTTTGATTTAGAGTTTCAATTAAGTTAATTGTTTCATTATATCAACAAACAGTAAGGGGATTGTGGATGTGTTGGTTGTTTTTCGCTGACCCGGTTCGAACCCGCAGCCTATTTTCTTTTTTATTTACTTTATTTTTACTTTAATAATTATAGCTTTTAATTCTAAATTGTTATTAATTATGTATCGTTTAAAATTAATTTGGGCGATAAATATACAACGAAAAATTATAATGGGTATTCGATTAATAACGAAGCGGGTTTGGTAACCGGTTTTTTACGGATGTTACAGTATCCCTTACTTTTAGTAGTTTCGTCCCGAAATTTAAGTAGTGGTATGTTTGACTCAAAAGGAGGGTAGTTTTGGCAATTACATACTTAGAAGAGGGTGAGAGTTTAAATCTTATTTGAGGCGGTAACGTTCCTAGTAAGGGTTGAATACCCGTTACAGGAATCGCTTTTTGATGCCTAAAGTATAAGAATGCGGAACCTGGATAAACTGAGTTGATTGACTAGGCATGATTTTATGCATAAGAGTTTTGAGGGAATTGATACGTTTGAAATGGTAAGGTTTATTCTAAAACAAAAACTTCTACCACTAAAACCTACATGGAACTTCTCATAACCGCCTGACAATGCCTCTGATCCTTTGGCAAGAATACTTATATATAGGAAGTACCAGCGCGTATCCACCATATTCTTGTCAAATTTTCATTGGCTTTATCAGTAAGTTATAATTAGCTCTATGTGACTCTAGAACATAAACAAACACAACAACCAAAGCTTGCGTCTTAATTATGAAAGTATACATGTTTGAATGATGACAGTACCTCTCTCGTTTGTTATGATGAAGAGGTTAGTCTATGTAGAAGTGAGACACAAGCCAACTTCTTTAAATGATGAGATTGAGATACGTTGAGATGTATGATGATATGAATGCTAAAATCAGTGAAAACAAACTTCAACCATGACATTACTAAATCCTACATGGAACTTCTCATAACCGCCTGACAACGCCTCTGATCCTTTGGCAAGAATACTTATATATAGGAAGTACCAGCGGCGTATCCACCATATTCTTGTCAAATTTTCATTGGCTTTATCAGTAAGTTATAATTAGTTCTATGTGACTCTAGAACATAAACAAACACAACAACCAAAGCTTGAGTCTTAATTCTGAAAGTATACATGTTTGAATGATGATAGTACCTCTCTCGTTTGTTATGATGAAGGGGTTAGTCTAGGGAAAAGTGAGACACAACCCAACTTCTTTAATGATGAGATTGAGATACGTCAGAGGTATGATGATATGAATGTTAAATCAATGAGTATAAAACAAAACTGAAATAGTAATTCGCATTAAGATTCTTGGATAAATTTCCAATTTATAATGAGATACGCGAAGATTGAGATACGATAAAGAAAACATAAAAACTAAGCGGTTGGAGTTGAATCTTGATTTTTGGTGAAGAAAACTAGTTGGGTGGTTCGTTTGGGCTGTTATTATCTTCAACAGGATTAGCGTTGATGTTGTAAACTCTTCCTCTTGCTGGCGGTGGAGCTGGGTTTGCTTGATTTGCTTGGTTAACTGGGTTTGCTTGAGCTTGAGCGTTGATGATGTTAACCAATCGAGGGCACGTGTTTCTAAAATGGGTAGGGTCGCCACAATTGAAACAAGCTCGAACATATGGGAACATGGGGTATTGGGGTTGTTGATATGTTTGGATCATGTTTTGAGTAGGGGGTGAGGTTTGGTTTTGAGGGGTGCGGCAAACCTTGCTCAAATGCTGCGTCCACAATTCGGACATAGTCGACAAGGTAAGGTAGATGGGTGGTGATAAAAACAGGTGTTACATTGAGGGTGAGGTCCAAAGTAAGGTTTCTTATTTGGGTAAGTTGAGTTGGGTGCTACTTGAGTGATTGGGATAGCTTGGAGGGGTATGGCTTGTGAAGCTGGTTGGTTATGTTGGGTGACAGTGAAGATTTGTCCATCTCGTTTTCTCTTAGAAGTGGTTTGAGAAGGGAATTCGGTTTGGGTGGAGTTTGAGGTTTCAGTTGATGCTTTATCCTTCTTCTTCTCCTCCTTGGAGTCTTTATTCCGTATGCGGTTCTCGGTGAGCTCTGTAGCTAACTCCATTGCTGCTTCCAAAGTTGCAGGTGTGGTACTTATTATAGGGTCTTGAATTTTTGAAGGAAGACCTCGAATGTAGTGCTCGATCAAACGGTAGAGAGGAGTGAACAAGTTGGGGACCATTTGATTTAACTCAAGGAATCTCTTGTTGTATGTGGTGTGGTCGCCTTCCTTTTGTTTCAAAGAATAGAACTCATCCTCTAATTTCTTGATTTCGCTTCTTGAACAGAAACGTCTTGTCATGATCTCTTTCAGCTCTTCCCAAGTCAAAGTCATAGCATTCTCAGTACCTCGCTTGGCCTTCTCTGTATTCCACCATGTAAGTGATATTCCAAGCAAACGACCGGTAGCATATCGCACCATGCGATCATCGGGGCAATCGCAATTTAGAAAAGTGTTTTCCATTTCCTCAAACCAATGGAGGAGAGCGGTGACATCTTCAGTCCCTTCGTATTTTGGAGGGTCGCAGGATTTGAAATGCTTGAAGGTGCATTTAGTGGTATTTGGGGGAGGGTTGATAACATTTTGATCTTCTTGATTGGTTGGGTTGACGGGATTAGCGGTAAGGGCTTGTTGAACTTGAACTACGATGTTGGGTATTACGGCAGCCATTTGTTGAGCGATTTGGGCAGCCATGCGCTCGCGGGCTTTTCCTGATCTCATCTTCCTACGAGCGAGACTAGAAGACATCTACAAGGGATACGTATCAAGAGTATGAGTTGGACGTTTTAGGTGTCATGTGTCGTATGTAGGAATGAACATTCATAAAATAAATATAGAATAATAAATCTACTACATGCATAGGATGTCTTGGGCTTTGCTCGTAATTGGGCCTTGCATGCCGCCATACTTCACCTTCGTAATCATGTGGGCCCCCATGATTACCGGGTTTTTCATATGGTTCGCATGTGTTAGCCTGGTTACGTACACTAAAACCCGGAGAAAATCGAGAAATATGTATGTAACGTATGATATTCGGAATGTATCCAGGTGTGGACACGGTGACACCTCAAAGTGGGGTTAGTTCGAACGACGTTTGGTGTGGCATGTTTGGCCTAATAGGTCCTTCGTACTCTCATCGTTAGTCCCCAGGTAGGCAAACTGGTCCGTTATATTGGATTTATACGAATGCCAACCTAGACAGAACGTTCCGACTACCGGTACTCGTACCCTTACAGTTACTACATGCCCGTCGTAGAACTCACATTGATGAGATTGAAAAAATGAAAAAAAAATGTGACAAAATCTTGAATAACGGAAGTAGGATGATTTGAATATGTGAACATTGAAATATGCGTGATGATTGTATATGTAAGCATGTTATGTTCGACTATAAGTATGATTCATTAAGTATCACAAAATATAATATTGGAAGTGTTTGCATGCATTTGTGTATGTAATAAATATGAAACAAATAACATCATGAGTTTGCATGTAACCACATAAACAATTAAAATCTAATCAACTATAGTATAGGCTCTAAGGGTCTAATAACCTATCCTATATCCCTATAGTAAAAGCTCTGATACCAATCTGTCACACCCCGACCCGCAGCGGAAAAATGTGATCGGGGCATGATTGGGTTTTCATCAAAGATCATGACATTTATTATAATGTTTCATATTTATTATTACAATTTAAAGGAGATCATACAATCAAATCATACAAGTACAACATGTTCTATACATCTTTCTAGACTTCATTATTTTTCTTCTAAGGCAATTTCCTATGTGTTCCTTGCTTCATCCTGTCCACCTGTATCATGTGTAAAAATGGTTTTTGGGTCAACAAAAAGCTGGCGAGTGAATCCTATGAAAACATTTAAACGTGTTTATTGTATTGATTATAAAATAAAGTGCATAACCACATATGAGTAAATGTAGATGTAAATTTATTCACAAAACACATAATATTAAATATTGCACACACATACAACAATTGATTGTTTTTGAGGCACGCGTTGTTCAACTCGTCTCCCACGAGGAACTGATGGGCCTAATGAATGAGTTTTGAGGCACGCGTTGTTCAACGAACTGATGGGCCTAATGAATGAGTTTTGAGGCACGCGTTGTTCAACTCGTCTCCCACGAGGAACTGATGGGCCTAATAAATAAATTGCATAAAACTTGACAATATGTAATACATCACAACAAACAATATTTACATTCTAAGTTTAGATCATATAATGGTATAGCACGAGTTTGAATAAGCGAATTAATTTAAGCGACACATGATACACCCCAAAACATGAATAAAAAGGGGAATTTGTAAGAATTCACTCACAGTGGTTGCGTTTTCTTGGATTGATGATGAATGCGCACGAATTTGGATTTAACCACGATAGAAACTAACCTAAATAATAACATAATGGTTCGGTAAATAAATGGATTTTATTAACAATTTTAATAGGATTTTTAGTTTTATTTTTGTAAGTTTAAGGTCATTTTCTAACTTTAAAAATATTATTTTTAAATGTTTTTAATTGATTTTTTTTATAAAATAAATAAATAAAAAGAAAATAAAAACTTTTGACTTTTTGACCAGTTGACCGTTGACCAGTTGACCGGTTGACCGTTTGACCGGTCAGACCGTGTTAATTATGTGCGCTGAGTGAGGTTCGAACTCGTGACCTCCCAGTGCACGCAGCTCTACCAACTGAGGTACGTGTCTAACCCGAAATATTTCTGATTTTAATTATATTTATATACTTTCTAGTTTAATTCATTTCTGCCTTTATTTAAAAACTTGATAATTGCCAGAACCGGTTACAGAAGCAGGATTCGAACTCGGGACCTGTGGTTTAACTTTGCACACAGTCCACCGCTGGACTGTTTGTCTAACCTGGTTAGAATACTGGTTTTTATTAAACTTAAATACTAACTGGAAAGTGTTTTTCAAAAAAAATTGAGATTTATCACAGGAAACCGGTTAAGTGCACGAATCGAACTCGGGACGTGTGGTTTAAAATTGCACACAGTCCACCACTGGACTGTGTGTCTAACCCGTTTAAAAATCCGTTTTAAATTAGACTTATATATTAACAGTGCTTCATCTTCTTCATTCAAAGACACAGAACAACGATATTCGACTGTTCTTGTTAAAATCGTTCGTCGAACATTTTATTGATTGAATTGTAATGGATAAAAAGAGTTAAGGAATCGAATGTACAGAACAGACTGATTTTCTCAGAACTCCGGCAATGGTCGTCGGCTCTGATTTGTGAATTCCGTCTGGATGAATCAATTAACAGTTTTGATCGGTGATTTGTGAAATTGAGTTACTAAACAAGGATTATCAGAGGGTTTGGATGATTGTACCGATTCACAGCGTGATTTCGGAAATTTCCAGAAATTTTCCGGCGAGTGCAGAATATCCGGCAACGTCGCCTGGGATTGATTCTGGTTGATGGATTGAAGTTAGTATAAGTCTAACAATGGATTGAAAACGAAAGTGTCGAGAAATTTACCGATTTGATGTATGTCTCGGTTTTCCGGCGAATGTCCGGCAATTGCAGAATATCTCCGGCGAGTCTAATTGCTTCGAGAAATTGTGCGATTTGAGCGAAAAGATTACCAGAGACTTGGGTGTGTATTTATAGGGAAGAATCAAGATGAATTGGGTCTGAATTTGGTCTTGATTCGTGGTCAAGACTTTCTCCGGCGGTTATGACTGAGATCGCGGGATAAGACATCGGTTATAACCGACGTCGATGTTAATGCATGCGTTTAGTCAAAGGAAACCGTCGATAATTGGCAAAATCGTCGGTATTTCCGGCCAGTGTGAATTGGGCGCGCTGATTCACTGGGTTTGATTTAGAGTTTCAATATAAGTATTAATTGTTTCATTATATCAACAAACAAGTCAAGTGGCGGAGTGGTGAGATGTGTGTTGGTTGTTTTTTCCGGCTGACCCGGGTTCGAAACCCGGCAGCCTATTTTCTTTTTTATTTACTTTATTTTTACTTTTTAATAATTATAGCTTTTAAATTCTAAATTGTTTATTAATTATGTATCGTTTAAAATTAATTTGGACGAAAAATATACAACGAAAAATTATAACTGGGTATTCGATTAATAACGAAGCGGGTTTGGATAACCCGGTTTTTTACGGATGTTACATTAACAACAATTGTGTTCTCCATGGAACTTTCGACATGGTTCCTACGAAGAATGCAAACCTAGCCATCACGATACCACCACTGAACCTACCCCATCGAAACCCCCAAGGAACAACAACAAAGGCAAGAAGCGGAAGGCTTCAAGCCAAAAATGCGGTTGTTATAGTACCGTTACAATCAGTCTCCACTACCACAACCCCTGAGCCACCTAGAAGGAACTACACCGGGACTTGGCCCAAGTGCGACCAATGCACCTACCATCACTCTACTGGCACCCCTTGTCGCAAATGCGCAACTTGTCACAAGCTTTGGCATTTCGCCGACCGTTGTCGCTAAAAGCCTACCCAAGAGCAAGCCCTCATCACAAACCCTACCCCTAACCAAGCTCAACCTCAAGCCACTACTATTTGAGCCTGCTTTAAGTGTGGCGACCCTAATCATCTCGCCAATGTTTGCCCTCAGCTCAACAACAACCAGCAACAACAACAGCAACAGTCTCAACAAGCTCGAGGCAGAGCTTTCGTCCTCACTGCCGCTCAGGAACAGAATGCGAACGACGTCATAACTGGTACGTTTCTCGTCAACCATGTCTATGCTTCTTGTCTTTTTGATACTGGCGCAGATAAAAGTTTTGTATCTGTTGAATTCGAACCTATGCTTAAGTGTAAACGCTCTAAGTTACCAAAATCATTCGCTGTCTGGTAAATCCGTCACTGTCGATTCCGTTCTTTCTAAGTGTTCTTTGAATATTAACGATCATACGTTTTCAATCGACATCATACCCATGCAATTGGGAAGCTTCGATATCATAATATGCATGGATTGGCTTAGGCGAGTTCATGCTGAGGTCATTTGTTCCGAGAAATTCATTCGTATTCCTCTTCCCAATGGCGATTCTTTACACGTCTATGGCGAGAAACCTTCAAAAGGTCTTAAGTTCATATCGTGTACTCAAGCAAACAAGTACTTTACGCAAGGAATACTTCGTTTTTCTTGCGCACGTTGTGGAAAAGAAGGACAAAGGTCCAAGCATAAGCGATGTTCCCGTTGTGTGCCAATTCCCTTGTGTTTTCCCCGATGATCTACCTGGTCTTCCTCCTCTTCGTTCTGTTGACTTTTGTATTGACCTCATACCTGGCGCAACTCCTGTTTTGAAGTCTCCTTATCGTCTCGCACCCTTGGAGATGCAAGAGCTATCAAACCAACTTCAAGAACTACTTGATAAATGTCACACCCCGACCCGCAGCAGAATAAGAGTCGGGG
>CAMTDV010000004.1:69059074-69061574 GCA_947069175.1 Scalesia atractyloides | reverse complement strand
CTCCCCGCTATTCACGCATGAAGATCGTCGTATGTATGCTCGACTTCGGGTGTCGGTGCTATAGTATAGGTAGGAGTACATTATGGCAGGATCCGTCACCCGGGCAAACCAACCCTCCTCCAAGAAGAATTGTGCTATGCCCCCCCGATCCCTATAGAGCGAAAGAGCTGCCTGGTGATCCCTAGGTTGCAGCACGTTCGGTCGTTAACTCCTCGCGCAGCTGCCGCCGTTTCTAGGACCGACCGACGCCTCACCTGCACAGGTACCTACCTAGTGTCGGTCGCACATTCAACATAGCGTTCGGACTCATGTGCCTTCCAGAACCAGGGGTCTTCGAGCCTGCTGCGTACGATTAGCCAGCCTTGCGGCGGCAAAAGGATTCTAAGCCCCCCCATGCTACGGTTCCCTGCGGTCCGAACCCGGTGCCGCATTAGGTTAGGGAACTGGGCGATAATAGCTCCTCCGCATCCCAAAGCGCGCTGCCCTCCTAGGCGCGCAACACTAAGTAATCCAAGCCAACCCACATTACTGACTAACGGTGGATAATCAAATTTCTTAGACGTACTAAAGACAACTCCATGAATGAGCAAAATGAAGGTTGCATTAATGAGAAAGATCTCTGGGGAAACCGCTAAAAAAAGATTGAACATGTGGGAGGATCCGAACGAATTCTGCTTTCATTTCCCACGTATGGAGCACTGAGTTACTTACGGAATCTCAAATCTTGAGGCTGATTAGGGCCCCTTTGATGAAAGGTAAGCGCTTTGGCTGGCTACCTAGAATATAAAGATCCTTCACTGCACACTTTAGATATCTGTTTCCATCCAATCAAAGACGGCGAAGCGCCTCTAATCTAAAGGCCAAAGAGTGCTCTTTGCGCTACTACGCATCCTTACTCATAGTATAGTGCAAGTTAGGTTTGGGTATAGCAGGACTTGAACCTGCGACCATTAGGTTAAAAGCCCAATGCTCTACCAACTGAGCTATACACTCCAAAAAAGATGTAGTAGTAAATAAGGATTGGTGCGGAAAATCAAAGAGGGCGGCCCCTCTTCATCATATTAAAGGGGCGCGGCTTTGTATGAGGCTCGTACTGCAGAGCAAGCAAAGAAAACGTAAGGGCGCGCGCTAGCACTCCTGCAAGAAAACGGCCTAGCTAACGCGCCCCTTATTGAAAAGTCAAGGATATTGAATGATCGATATGAGAAAGAAGCGCTCAAGCATTCGAAGAAAGCCGGCCTTACTCAACAAGCACCTTTCTTAGCTTAGTAAGGTTGCTTGTTTCCACTCATTGAAGATTCTATCTACAAAAAAAGGTCAACGGGGGGATAGGGGCGAGTACTACACGAGCTCGTAAGTAAAGTACGGAACGAGCCTTGTCTACGAAGCAGAGCGACCTCGTCTTGCTTGCTTCTGGCGAAGCTTCTAGCACTGGATAATAGGCATGGAAGGAATACGACTTTTTAGGTCGACCACTACACTACATAGAAGCGATAGCGAAGCCAAGCCGTATAAAGGCGAGCAGCCCTTATAGCAATAGCAATAGCAAACGGCCTACTTATAGCCCTTCCCAATTTCCAGTAGTAAACTTCCCAAGTTTAAGCAGGATAACCCCCTCTCTATTCTTCTCTTCATGTATGTGGGCTGCCTGCCCCGTCCCGAATAGACGAACAGGAACAAGCTGAAGAAGCGAGAGAGATTTGAGATTCCGTAAGTAACTCAGTGCTCCATACGTGAAAATTTCCCCTCATCCGGCTCAAGTAGGTACACTAAATAAAGAAAGGTCGAGAAAACTCCCAAACAACAAAAGGATCTACTCCTTACTCAAGTTCCTAGTAAAGATAAACATTCATTCCGTCTTTTTTTCTTAACAATATTCAATTTCAATTTCAATGACGAAGTGTAAAATTCTTGAGTAGTCTACTTCCCTTCTAATGATGAAGACCTTAATTTTTAGTAATGAAATGAAGGGACTACCTTCACATTCATAAGAGATTGACTTGTCTATGTACTGTTCCATTCGATCTTTTAGGTCTCGACTTCAACTCGATGGTTATGCCACGCACGATGTCCCTGCAGTCTATATGCGATGAATAGACTCCTGCAACCATGACATATTTACTTCCTTGAACATACTTTCTTTCCAAAATAAAGTGATAAAAAAATGCTTTGAAAATAGATTTCAATCTCAGTTTAGGAAGGTACCTTCATGGCTTCGATCAAACTATCAACTGACCGACAGGCTGGACCACTGGACATACCTACATAGGACTGCAGACAGACAGATACGAATTCTACCCTCCGGCTATTACACATGACCAGAGGAAGGAAAGGCTAACCTATACCTATATGACTCCTACTCTTATTGATGAATGTGGGTGTTGATACCTCTTCCAGTCTTCTTTTTCATGCCCACCAGGCCAAAGAAAAGTCAAATGAGCGAGGAAGGTTATAGCAAAGCACGAAATAGAATCTATATGAGCGGGCATTCATTCTTTCA
>CAMTDV010000004.1:69044074-69054074 GCA_947069175.1 Scalesia atractyloides | reverse complement strand
CTTTTATTCCATTATTTTGGATCGCCGTATTATTTCACTCACTGAGTTCTGTAATTCATTTCTCTTTTCTGAATAGTTGGTTGTGTTGGATGATTGATGGGTAGTCTTAGATTTAGGTTGTTTTTCAAAATATGCACAAATCTTTTTAGGTTAGGTGATGTAAGCTTCATTTACAGTTTTCCGGCTTTTTCGAGCTTCAAAAAGGCTTGAATTCTTGTTTATCCGTTCAGGTTTTCTTCATTTATTGTTCCATTTCATCTATGCGGTGTGATTTCTGGCTTCTGTTAGATTTTTATTTTTAGCGTAAGTAGAATTAACATAAGTAGTTTAAGTAGTAGCGCGTTACCACCCCCTAGGGGGGAATCCTTTATTCTCAATCAAGATGCCTCAACTGGATAAATTCACTTCGAAATTGATGTCGGAGGGTTTTTCCTCTGTTCGGGACGGCTGTATTTGTCGGACGTTTTCCGGGGGTAGCATTTTACCGATTCAATAATGAAGTTTTTCTTTCAACTAGAGAGAATGATAAAGTTATCTTCGACTATAATGCTGGGTATACACTCTTGGAAGAACTCTGTCTGGCAGGACAGCTCACGTCTATTGGACCTGGTGATGAGCCTATTCTCTGTGATGAGGGCTGGATGGTCTTTTTATACCCTAATTGTAATACGGTGTGCGTGTGCTATCCTGATGAAGATTATTAGAGAAAAGGTAATAGCGGGGTCGTAATTGTTGAACGGATTAGTATTTTATTGATAGCGTAGAAGCCGCATATTGCTTTGAAGCGGGTTAATCAAGTTACTTACCTTTAGTAGATCAGTCATCCAAGAATCAAATATCTGAGTTCTGGGTTTAGAAATAGGAGGTAGGATAGTTCCAATACGAATAGGTAGACTAGCAGCTATCGCAGTTCGATGGAGCTATCTGAAGAGCATATGAAGACTTTGGAAATGGATTGCAGCGAGTTACCTTACGGTAAGGAAAGTGCTGTCTAGCGGGTCTCTTTTACCCACTAAGCTTACATGTATAGGCAAGGTTTTAGCCTCAAAGGCGCGCTTCACTATGGAGGTTTCTCCCATAAATCCAGTAGGTTAAAGACACTATGGAGTCTTCGACCCCAAAGTATGTGTCTGCGGGTGGAAGCAGCGTGGTGAGGGGGATGGGTGGCGCTCTCTTGCCGATCAGTTTGGACAGCTTCCCTTACCGATCAGTTGTATTATAGAAAGAAGAAAGAGGTCGATAGAAATGAAATCAGACTAGCAGCAATCTTCGATTCTGATCTCATATTAGGAGAGGAAGTGGACTGGGAAGGTAAATCAGTTTAGAAGGTGAAAAGGTTTGATTGATAACAAGGGCAGGAAAGATTCATTAACAAGGGAATCGCGAACCGGAAGTGCTCGAAAGACGACCTCAACACAAGGAGAATGGATGAGGATTCGAACAAGGTGGGATCCAAACAGAGGGAATAGAGGATTAATAACACAGTCTTAAAGCAAGTCCCAAGAACGAGGAGAAAGAAGATAGCCCAAAGCGATGCAGCCCCATTAAATAGGCAGGAGTAATTACTTAAATAAAGAATCAAGACTAATATTTACCTATGCCTTTGTTTAGCCGATCACGAGATTAGAAATTCAGCACAGCTCGACACTCGACAACAGGCGTTACATCCCCTCGATCCGATTATACAGGCTAGCAACAGAGCTGCAGGAGATGCGGAAACCCCTCAAAACTCAAGGAAAAAGGCTTCCTCCGGAAGAGTTACAGATCGATTAGACTAGCTCTAGTACAGGATCTGATTACTATCCGAAAAAAACTAAGCAACCAGAACGAGAAGCGCCGCTTTTATTGAACGCTGTAATCAAAGAAAGAAAAAAAGGCGTTACCTATGCCGCTGTTTAGCCAATCACGATAAATTCAGCACTGGTCGACAAAGGCCGACGTCCCATCAGGCAACCTCCTCTTGTTTGATTCCGTGCACGAGTAACTTAAAGGGGCTTTTCGGCCTCATAGAATAGCGAAACGGCCCGCTCTTACCCTTAAGCATCGATCCTGAGCTAAGGAAGAGTGACAGGCGGAAGGGGATTCTGACTAAGACTAGCACCGGATTCTCCACATCCGGAATGATCACACTTTCATTCTTTAATCGGATTCCTTCTGAAGTAGGGGATTTTCCCACTACTAGAACGAGGACAGGCCTAGCTACTTTGCAAGCATTCCAGGCTAGAGCGTCCTCCACGACCTTCTCACGGCCACCCGTAACCCCGCTCCGGAAAGGAAATGCCCTTAAAGAAGAAGCTTAATGACGCTCGCGACGAAGTACTGATTCTTATTCTTCTTCTCTAATTAGGGATTCGACCTCCCGCTAGCATCGAAAGAAAAGTAATAAGGCTTCCCGGCTCACCTGAGAGTCTATCACCCTTCGCTCCTGCAACAAGGGCTATAGCTAGTAGAGCTGGTAACAAAGTCCCAGGAATACCCGCAAGAACCAGTAAAGAGACCTCCTACTCCAGCATCATGATTCGGTTCCACTGAACACTTGACCAATAACATTGGCCTAGATATATATATACATGAGGCCAACTGAAAAACAGGTATACACATCAAATAAACTAGGATGTAGGATTCGGTGGATGATTCGGCATCCTTTCTTAATTGCGTATATAACGGTAGCCCTTCCTAAATAGTTTTTGAGTAGGCTAGGAAAGAAAGAAGAAAGGGATAGAGCTCTGAAATAGTTAACTCAGAGCTGGGGTGGGAACCCAATCGATGTGTCACAAGAAGGCAGTGATGAAGTTGGTGATTGTCGCCTGTTAGTGTTAGAGATTCAGATAGAGGAATGCAAACTAGCAAACTGCTCTATCAGCGGAAAGAGAGAGAGAGCCAATACATGACAGGGGGGAGAAGTTAAGCAGGTTTCTTAGACGGAAGGTTCTTAGTCTAATCGGAAACAGAACCCGTCTGTAACCACAATGACTATATGCTTAACACACCTTCAGATCGAAGAAGGACTTTTTGGAATGGGAATGGATGAAGCGGGGTGGAGGAATGGTCAACTCATCAGGCTCATGATCTGAAGACTACAGGTTCGAATCCTGTCCCCGCCTAATCACTTGAGATCTTTTTGGGGTGGTAAAAGTTGTGTTGCCAGCTAGCGAATGTATGATTCCTAGTTCGATCCAAAGGGTATAAATTCCTTACTCTATCAAGTAAACAGCTTCGCCCCTTAGTCTCACTATGTTCAACTAAGCCACTTCGTACCTTAGAAAAGACTGGGAGCTCTAGCTCATTTCTATTTCCAGGGGACTATATCGAGAAAGATAAAGGAGTAGCGCAAGCTAGACGAGCAGAGAGAAGGTCTGTAGAGGGAGTTTGAGTCCTGATACTACGCTAATTCTTTGAATTCTATTAGTTTACTCAAGAATTGCTCAATGAATCTGTTGATTTGAAATCAAAGGATGGTCTACGATCAGCAGAAGAGTCGAAGAGAGGGTTTCTATTTCTATATCCCCACAGGACTCTGTTTAGACGCTCTCTTTTCATCCCTATAGGGATTGATTGAAAACTATCCTTAGATTAGGGCTTGTGCTATTCCTTTAGTCCACACCTCTGCTCTGGGGACTACTTTCAAAGAAAAGGGCTACTCTTTTCAAGATTCATCGATATTGAATCAATCGAACGCACTTCTAACACCTGTTCCACTTTTGGAAGACCTTGCGTTATATCACCAGATCTTGATTTTTCATATATAAATGTAACTAATGTATCTCCTTCGTAAAGGATTTCCCCATAATGTCCATGAACAGTTGCTCCTGGAGTAGCCAAATAAGGCTTAGCTGATCGTATTACCACAGAGTCAACTTGAAGAATTAGAACTTGACCTGATTTTAAATGCGGTCCTTTTTTGGCTATACATACATTTTCACAAAGAAACTGCCCAAGACTAACGATTGTAGATGTCTCTTCACAATAATTGTAATGGAGAAAATACCAATTCAATTTGAATGGATTCAAAATGATGTTACTGCATGAATAGGGATTATAAATTTTACCATTTTCATCCAGTAAATAATATTTAAGTATTTGAAAAATCTGTTTTAAATTGTCAAGTTGCAAATAGTTCGTTACCAAGATCTGATTATGGGTTATTAAATGGGAAAATAAATCGAAATGATAAATTGGAAAGCCTGTTCCTAAGGGGCCCAAGGAATTCCTAATTGGAATTAGGGGGTCCTTTTTGATTGATTCTTTTATCACATTGGGATATTTTACATCGTTGAATGGGCCTATTCGAGAACAATTGGATGATGACAAAATTATCAAAGATTGAGATTCCTTATTTCGATTCAACAATGTATGAATAGTTCCTTGATTTGAATTAAGGGATTCTTGAATCGTTACCTTGGAATAGGAATAAATGGAAGAAAACGGATTGCCATTAGCGCGATCTGATCCATTCTCAGAGATCAATCCTGAACCCGGCAGATCGTTCCTTTTTCCGGTATATGAAATAGGTGACTTCGCTAAGTCGATTCTTAGAAAATCTCTAATCAAACCATTTGTCCTTATTTCAACAAAGGAAGCACAGGCCTTTTCGATCTTTTTGTCTTGGTCCCAATTCAACACTAAGCAAGTCCGAACTAATTGAATACTTGTGTCCCAAATTTCAAGAATTGGGTCGTAATAAAGGATATAATTGACAACTCGAAGTTGTAGATTATCACTTTCCTGCAAGAGATCCGCCGGGAAAAGTCTTCCTAAATTTATACCATCCGTTTTTTTATATGGGACTACGGGTTGAACCAAAACAAAATACTTTTTTTCATACCTGGAAAGTTTCATTCGTTGGATATAGAGCCAATTTTTCAATTTTTTGTATTCTTTGGAATTTTGTTTTCCCCCTCCCGGTGGTATCAATCGGAATGCCTTATTTGTCTTTCCAGGAAAATGGATATCTCCAGAAAAGATTATCAGTTTCATTTTTTCTGCTTTTTTCTTCACTCGGACCAATCCACCTACCCGACTTCTTCTATTTAAAGTGATTTGTGTATCTACCCCAATAATACTATTGTGCCGTACCATTATGGAAGAAGATTCGGCCAAAATGTGGACTTCCACGGGAATAAAAAAAAATGGATTGACTTCCTTTTGATATTTTGGCCAAAATACCTTGACTCCTCGATACTCAACCAAATTCTCTTCGTTGACGATTGAATTCAGCTCTCTAGTCTCATATTTAGTAAGTCCCGAGCTCTTTCTTATATATCGAGGATCATCGAAATAAGCAAGAATACTATTTCTACGGAGAATACCATTTCTGGGGATTTCAATTGAGATACCTGAAGAAGGTATTAGTTGGTTCTCGCCTTCTTGAATCGAGTCGAGTGGGATGATGACTCTATTTCTTCGCCTCTTTGCCAATAAATCAGAATTCCCGTCGAGAATGCCCGGATATCTGAGATTACAACGACCAGTACATGTCATTCGATTAAGTTCTGAATAATCAGGAATCCTATCTCCTTTTTGATTTTTACCAGAAAAATACGAACTAAAAAATTTGTGTCTCACTTGATTATTAGTTACTGAGGGGTTAGAAATATATCTTCGCTTAACAGAAAGAGAATAAGCGTTCATTTGATCTTGATCCTTGTGGATCGAACAGGGCCTAGACTAGATCTCCAGGGCTCCCCTAATAATATCCATAAATGACTTGTTTTTGGTAAGAGATGAATATTACCATATGTAAATTCAGGTGCATGGTACACATCGGTATTCCAGTGCATTTCGCCCTCTGAGTCAGAATAAATATGTTTTCGAACCTTCTCTTTCAAATTCAAAGTGGATGTTCTCGCGCGAATCTCAGCAATGACTTGTTCTGATTCTACATATTGATCGTTTTGAACTAAAAGAAAACTTTTGGGCGGAATACACACATTGTGTATAATATCTTCACTCTCAATAGTTACATACAAGTCTCTAGAACATATAAAAGCAGGATGTCCATGACGTGTACGTGTCGGATGAACCAAATCCTCATTGAATTTTATTTTTCCATTAAAAGGGGCTCGCACATGTTCTGCAGTACCCCCTGTGAATACTCCGCCAGTATGAAAAGTTCTTAATGTTAATTGAGTACCCGGTTCTCCAATAGATTGACCTGCAATAATACCTACAGCTTCTCCCAATTCGACCAGGTCGTCATGAGCTGGACTCCGGCCATAACATAATTGACAAATCCAAGATGTACTCCTACAAGTAAAGGGGGTTCGAATAGAGATTGGTTGTGCTCTAAAAGTTATGAATCTATTGACAAGTCCAACCCCAATATCTTGATTTCTAGTAGCAATGCATCGCGAACCTATATATATATCATCTGCTAATACACGGCCAATTAATGTTTGGATAAAAATCCTGTCCGCCATCATTCCATTTCGAGGACTTACAGAAATACCGCGAACGGTGCCACAATCTGTTCGACGTACAACAATGTGTTGCACTACTTCAACAAGTCTGCGCGTGAGATATCCTGCATCTGATGTTCGGATAGCGGTATCCACAACTCCTTTACGGGCTCCGTAGCAAGAAATAATATATTCTGTTAAAGAGAGTCCTTCGCGTAAATTGCTTTGAATGGGTAAATCAATCATTTGTCCTTGGGGATCCGACATTAATCCTCTCATACCTACTAATTGATGTACCTGAGACGCATTTCCTCTGGCTCCCGAAAAAGACATTATATGGACTGGATTAAAAGGATCGGTCATCCGAAAATTAGGAGTCATTTCTTGTCGCAAATATTCACTTGTGGCATACCATATCTCGATCGATTGACGTAATTTTTCTACCGCGTGTACATTCCCATAATGATGGTGTTTTTCCAAAATAACACTTTGTTGTTCAGCGTCTTGAACGAGCCATCTTTTAGAAGGTATTGTTAAAAGATCATCAATTCCTAATGAAATGGATGCGGCGGTAGCTTGTCGGAAACCCAGAGTCTTTACTTGATCCAGGATATGTGATGTATATCCTATTCCATAGTGATCAATAAATCGACTAATAAGTCGTTTCATGGCAGTTCCGTCTATCACTTTATTGTGAAAGACCTGAGTGGGCCGTTCTGCCATCAGTACCTCCATATTGCGTTGCGCTGAGTAGAATTTGACAATGGGTTTGAGTCAGTGATTGGAAAACTTCCTTTTCTAGATCTTGATTCACGTAGAAATTCCGCATTTCTAGTCCTAGTTAACCCGGTGAGACTCGAATTCGCGCTGGTAGCATAGAATTATAACAGCCCTGCCAAAACCCCTGTATGGCTTCTTCTATTTCTCGATAAAGAGAAATATGACCAAGAGTGGTTCGAATATATATATAAAGAATTTCTTTTTTTATACTTCTTACTATTAGATAGTGTCCATAAATCTCATAATAGGTCCCCAAAGATTCATAGTGAATTTCGATAGGAGCTTCTCTTGCAGCAATAACACGTTGATCTAGTCGCCACCGCAGCCACAAAGGACTACCTAAATTGATTCGTTTTTGCCGATAAGCTCCAATTGCATCATAGGCATTACAAAAAAAGGGTTCTTTTTTTTTTGTATACTTATAGTTATTATCTTCATTTTGATAGTTTCTACGATTACATGGATTATACCTATTTACACAAATACCCCGACGATTTCCACTCGTTAAGACATAGAGTCCACTAAGCATATCTTGAGTTGGTGCAGAAATGGGATCTCCAATAGTTGGAGACAAAAGATTCATATGAGAAAACATAAGTAAACGTGCCTCTGCTTGAGCCTCTAAAGATAAAGGCACATGAACAGCCATTTGATCCCCGTCAAAATCTGCATTGAAGCCCTTACAAACTAATGGATGTAAACAAATAGCACGCCCTTCCACTAAAACGGGGAGGAATGCCTGTATGCCTAATCTATGCAGAGTAGGCGCTCTATTCAGCAATACAGGATGGTCATCCAGAATTTCTTGAAGTATTTCCCATACAATAGGTTTTTTTTTCCGAATTTGACTCTTAGCAACTCCTATGTTCGAAGCAAGATGTTTTCTAATTAGGTCACGAATTACAAATGCCTGGAAAAGTTCTATTGCAATTTCGCGAGGCAATCCACATCGATGTAATGAAAGTGAAGGGCCCACGACAATCACTGACCGCCCTGAATAATCGACTCGTTTACCAAGCAGAGTCTCGCGAACTCTTCCTTCTTTGCCTTCAATTACATCTGAAAGCGACTTGTAAATTCTATTATGATCATCCCTCATTGGTTGTCCGCAGATTCCATTATCAAGAAGTGCATCCACGGCTTCTTGTAGCAATTTTTCCTGAGATATTATTAATTCTTCTGGTGTAGCTATACTTGTTGTTAATAGATCTGTAAGAGTATTATTCCGATAGATAATTCTTCTATAGATTTCATTAATATCCGAGGTCACTAGTTTATCCTCATCTATATGATAGATTGGTCTCAACTCAGGAGGAAGAACTGGTAATAGACACAAAACCATCCATTTTGGTTCTATATTTGTTCGAATAAAATGCTTAGCCAATTCCATGCGTCTAAGCAAAAAATCTTTTCTTCTTCCAACTTTTCGATCTTCCCATTCATTCCCTGTGGATTCCTCTTCCTCCAATTCTTTCCATTCTACCAATGAATAATCTATAATCATTCGTAAATCTAGATTGGCTAATTGTTGTCTGATAGAACCTCCTCCGGTAGACATCTCTCGATTTCGAAATGTATCGAAGCTCCGGGTAGTAAAAAAAATTGGGATCCTGTATTTCCAGGGTTGAATTTCATATTCCAATAAACCCCGTAATCGTAAAAAAGTGGGTTTTTTATCTATGGGCCTAGCAAAATAAAAATTGGGATAGGATCCCCCCCCCTAAAAATCGGACGTGAAAGTTTCTTTTCATCCGGCTAAAGTAGGTCAAATAAAGAAAAAAAGAAAAAGAAAGGAGTTCTCGCTTTCAGATTCTAGAAAACTCCAAAAAGATCTACTCCTTACTCAAGTTTTCAGTGAAAATCAAGCAAAACTTCATTGATTCTGTCTTCCTTATTATTTTTATTTAGATTTTATGAATTCTTTATTCAATTATGACATAAATGAAATGTAAAATTCTTGAGTAGTCTACTTCCTCTCGAATGATGAATCCCGTAATTCTTAATTAAAGAGAGTACCTTGGAATTCATAAGGAATTTACTTGTCTATGTACTGTTCCATTCGATCTTTTAGGTCCCGACTTCACCTCGACGGTTAGGCCACGATTAAAGTCTATATGCGATAGATAGACTCTTGTAACCATGACATCTTTTCTATTTGCTTACTTGAACATAATTTTTTTCTAAAAAAAGGAACTGCTTAATTCTACAAAAGAAAAAGTCTTTTTTTACGAGGTATAACTATAAATTCTTATGAAATCGACCATAGATCAATTCCCTTTTTGGGGAGCGTCTTGAATACATCCCTAATTCTGAGCTTCATGTTACTCCTACCAAGAAACATGTCAGGTAAGGGCATCCCGATTGGATTAAATGGGATGACAGTTTCTCATTTCGAATCTGTAAAATCAGAATTTCGATCAAATCACACACCGCAGTATACTAGGTCTTCTAATTCGTTTAAAAGGTTTTTTTTAAAAGATTCACAATATAACTAAAGGGAAAACGTTTCAAATACCACACATGCATTTCGGGTTTTTTCCATTTTTTATGTTTCCCAAATTTTATATCTTCGTAAACCGAGAATCAAAAAACTCGAAAAACCCCCAAATTGGGTTTACAAAATTGCGGGTCTTCCTTTTCCAAATTTTTCCGATTACTCGATAATTTCCACAAGCCCCAAATTCCACTTTTTAAAGGCCCAAAAAAATTTTTTCACAAAAAAAAATCCATCTTTTTTCCCGGTTTATTTGGGTTTTTTAAAAGAAAGGTATAAGGTTTTTTTCACCTCTCCAACAATCCCCGCCATTAGGTAGGATTTTTTT
>CAMTDV010000004.1:68992456-69039956 GCA_947069175.1 Scalesia atractyloides | reverse complement strand
TCCATCCAATAAAACAGAAGAATTATAAATCTCTAAAATAATAGATAGAAATACCGCAAATAGAGCCATTGCGACGCCCATCAAAGGGGTCGTTCCCCACCCCGGAGCTTCCCACCTTGTTCGAATCCTCATCCATTCTCCTTGTGTTGAGGTCGTCTTTCGAGCACTTCCGGTTCGCGATTCCCTTGTTAATGAATCTTTCCTGCCCTTGTTATCAATCAAACCTTTTCACCTTCTAAACTGATTTACCTTCCCAGTCCACTTCCTCTCCTAATATGAGATCAGAATCGAAGATTGCTGCTAGTCTGATTTCATTTCTATCGACCTCTTTCTTCTTTCTATAATACAACTGATCGGTAAGGGAAGCTGTCCAAAAATGATCGGCAAGAGAGCGCCACCCATCCCCCTTACCACGCTGCTTCCACCCGCAGACACATACTTTGGGGTCGAAGACTCCATAGTGTCTTTAACCTACTGGATTTATGGAGGAAACCTCCATAGTGAAGCGCGCCTTTGAGGCTAAAACCTTGCCTATACATGTAAGCTTAGTGGGTAAAAGAGACCCGCTAGACAGCACTTTCCTTAATGTGTCTATGGGGATTACCGGTCTTGGTAAGAATCTGTTGCAAATGCATGTGAGGGAGGAATGCCTGCATTAAGATTTAAAACTTGTCGTCTACTTGAAGGAAATGTTTGGAACAGGGAACTTACAATAATACAACGCCGCATTCTTCGAAGATTGAGGAACAAGACGAGATCTGTTAAGAGAATGATTTATTCTCGAAAAAATCTGAATAGTTACATCCAATTACAAACTACACGAAAGTTGCCCCTTTTTCATGGAGATTTACCCATCACAGAGATGCATAGAGGAACAGAACGAACTTCATATATCCCTTTTCCACTCAATCCAGAAACAAGATCGGACGTTATTCCGGTTCGTCTCCATTTTAGTGAAACTCTTCCTCAAGCAAGGCAGCCGATAAGTCATCGAAGGCTTTGTGTGAATAATGTAATAGTCAGCATTACTTCTTTTCAAGTTTCCCAAGGTGATTTCATATCTTTGAAAGAAAATGATGCTATAATCTATTCAGAAATAAGGAGATCCTTCTATATCGAAATTTCAGTTTCTAAAATCATAGGAAAATCCCTGGATAGCCCGGTAAGAATGTGGAGAAGAACCAAAACGGAATGGTTCCGCTTACTTAAAACTAAGAGGGGATGCCGCCTACTACTGAAAGACCCGTTTTTGCAACAGTTGCGTTCTTCTATGCAAGACGAAGACTTAGAAAGAACAAAGAAGTTTGGATCCGAAAAAGTATGCTTAGGCAGTTCTTTCGCTGAACACAAGAGAATCAAGAGGAATTTTTATCATTTCAAATCGATATTCTTATCGAAGAGAAGGAACGAAAAAACCCTAAATCTTACTACTAGAAAAAGAAGTCCTATAGTTTACAACTCTTCTTTCTATAGTAATTTGACCTCTTGCTCCACCCATCAGTCTTCTATGAAGAGAAAAATAAAAAGCTCTTCCCTATCTACTCATTATTCGGAGGTGAATCATAGAACACCAAAAGCTGTGCTATCTTATGGACCTAACATAGGTCACATCCCTCACGTGCGCCAAGAGCACATTCGATAGCATCCTCTTAAGGTTTAAAGATCCAAACCTTCTTCTTCTTAGCGGAAACGCACGTGGCCAAAACATATAAAGATCGGCATAGTCGCTCATAGGGGCATATATATCCGGATAGAGGATAGTCTAGATCTTGATTCACTATTTCCATTTTTTATTTTCTGTCTCGTACGAAGCAATGGGGGGGCAAGCTATGACGGCAGGATGTGACCTTGCCTTTCGCCCTGCTACCGCCGTTCTAAGTTCTTCTGACTAAACGAAGTTAAGACTAAAGTTTCGGAACTGAAGTTTGCAGCTTTTTTAAGCAAAGCTTAGTAAAAATCCGTCCTTCGGCTACCTTGGATCAAGGGTAGAGATAGGAAGTAAGTCAAAGGTAGATCAACAAAAGTCTTAGTATGGGAAGAGTCAGAGCGAGGGGAGAGACTTTCTAAACGAAGGTTAGTCTAAGTAAGGAAATGGGCACTCTGCTCACATCGAAGTAACTGCTGTCTCCCTTATGGTCGACGTTCTCTCCTCCCATCCTCTCCTCTCCCTACCGGTCGCCGAATAGAACTCTTCTTTGCCGTTCTGGTTGGCTTAGGGCGGTCGAACTCTCCCCTCCTCTCCTTAACAGTCGAGTGATTTCTCATTCTCTCTCCCTCTTTCTATAGATAAGCGGGTTCTTCGATCATTCTAATGAAATAGGTTCGTTAAAGCCAATTGATCGAATTCTGTTTTAGATTCCTATTCCACTCCAACCGGTGCAGAACTCTTAACCTTTCTAGGACCCTCTCTACGGCAAGGTGCTGCTCTACTCTTTCCACTTGCTCCCTCGTGTATAGCGGTTGAGTTCTTCGCCTCACGGTTTGGCTACCCATCGTCATTCCCTCTCTGTCTAAAGTGAGAGGGGTTCTCTGCGCACAGTGTAAGATTCCGGTCTCGTAGGCAGCAGCATTCGTGCTTGCCTTTGCCGTGATTGTCCGTTGTTCCCTTGGTGCGCTGTCATTGACGGTGTAAATCTGTTCGTTCGAGAAAACATGTTGATCTCTTTCCATATCCTATCCCCGGTTGTTGCCCTATCAAGATGTGTCCCTTCCTTTGACCCCTTTTCCGATTTATTAGTGCTGTCCCCCTTGCGTTCCCTCCCTTTGTGAAGAATTCCATTTCCCTTTTTCTCCACTCTTCTTTCTTCCTTTCTTATTCTCCTGTTGGAAGTACCTAATCTGCTTTTTGAAATCTTTCCTTTCTTATACAAGATTCTAAGGTCCTTCCCCTGTATATAAGTCTGTGCGATTTTTCCCCTGGCCGACGCTCCCCTTACTGGTATCAGTGCAAGGGCAATTAGTACGGGTTGCCATAGTTGTCTGGATGGATTGGAACGAAGGGATGAAGGAGGGCCGGCCTGCCCAACAAGTAGACCGGAATAACTAGCTTCTAGTCCAACTAGCTAGAGCTCCAGCCCAAGCCTCCAAATCGAAGCTTCGGAGAGCCTTCTCCCATGCGATGAGATGAATTCTGTCTCTCCATCCAACACCAGACCGTGGACATCTCGTCCGAATTCCTTCAATCCTAGCAGCCATTCCTTTCGGGACCCCGGACAAGGAGGGAATAAAGGCAAGCTTTGAAGAGTGGATTTCATTAAAAACAAGGCCTTACCAGCTTGACCTAATAGGGCGGGCACCTTTCCAACCCGAAAGCTTCTTGCTGAATTTCTCTGTAACTGAATTCCAAAGTTCATCTCTTCATCTTCCCAGCATACCAAAATGAACCGAAATGGAATTGGCTATTGAACAGCCAAACATATTCCGGCCGGCCCTCATAGTGTGGATGGAGGATGAAGGAAGAACACCTTACTTCTTTCAAAAGACGGAAACAGAGTCATTTTTTACCACTAGCCTAACTAATGATTTTACCTCACTTTGTTGTATTGTATAGACAAGCCTGACTTTATAGATAGGAATTCAGAAAAGAGTTCTAACTTACCTTCCTGACTGTGCTTCCTGCTTTTGGACCTATTTTCTATTTCTATTATAGTGGTAAGACTGTAGTCTACTGCAACAGGAGAAAGGAAAGCAGGCCAATATTCATGATAAGACCCTCTTTACGCTCTCTCTTTCTGCTCGCTCCTGTCAACGAATGAATTTACTACTTGTGTCACTGACATTCCATTAGCATGGTGGACTATAGACCGGCTTTCACGTTCACTCTATAGGAAGGGGACTTAGATTAATCGATTCAATGGGCGAACTGCTTTCCTTTAAAGGTAGCAAGTGATTGAAATGACAAGCTTGTAACTGATATGAAATCGGAAGACAGTAAGTTGGACGAGGAGCTCATGTACCACAGAGTGGGCAAATGCTCCCTTCTTTCAAGAGACTGTTTCTGTTCTTGTTTCTTTAGTCTCTTTACCTGCGAGCATGAATTCCTGAACCCAATACTAGGAAAGAGCTTCATACCCTATAGAACTGACAGATCGGCTAGCGAAGATGGCTCAGTCTCAGTAGATCCCTCACTCCTCACCGGCTTACGGAAAGAGAGCCCTAAGGGAGAGAGTTTCGGTACTTCAGGCATATCTATCAATGGGCAAAGACAGGAGAGCCTTCTATCTCTTCCAGTCTTATAAAGGAAAGAAAGCAGGATGAACAGGCTTGAGTGTCGATAGGTGACTTTAAGGTAGGCGCCTATCTCTTATTATACTATAGCAACGGGAGAAGTCGGGATTGGTGCCCTAAATGAAGGGAAATCTAGAAAAAAATGAGCATTTTGCCCAGATAGAACTTTTTCAATTCATGATCTGCTCTACGAAGGGAAAAGTGAAAGTCTCATTTGACAGCTATATAAGATAGACACTTTCTAATTTCCATGTCTGTCTATGAGGGAAATAGGTCAAGTGTCATTTTGCAACTGTATGAGCATGAACATCTACTTTCGAATTTGAATAGTCCTCTTAGCCGGTCGATTGGCTTGAATCTCTCTTTCTTTTGAATCGTAACCTACTATTAGTGTATGCCTAAAACTGAACTAATTACTTTTCTCTAACCAACTTATGACCAAACAAAAAATGACTTAACTAATGGCCAGATTTCCCTCTCCTCATTCAAAACTACTTCTATCTAGCTCCTCTCTTCACCATCTTTTGGTCAAAAAGAGTAAGAGTATTCAATCCCAAAAGTCCTAGGAGTTAAGCATGTTGGTGATGAACTAGTTCTCGTTCACCCCAGACTTGCTGGGTGGAATGAGTCAAGCTAGTTCCGAAATCGCCAGAGCCCTCTTGTTCTAATCTTTTTCTTAGCAACTGGCTTTCAGAAGTCTTGCTGCGAGGAAGATTAGAAACGCCTTACTATATTAATTTAGAATAGTGGCATTTTTTCTGCAGATATGGAGTTTGTTGAGAGGACTTGCATCCTTCGTTCGTAGTGGTCATTTATAGCTGTTTTTCCAACTGAACCTAATTTACTATTTTGCGACAAGAGGGGGCTCTTACTTCTTTCATCTCTAGGTTGAGTACTAGCAAGTCAGGGATAAGAGAAAAGCCTGGGAAGGAATCGGGTTTTCAGCATCTGTAGTGGAAGAGTGTACTGGTGGTGGTTTAGTTAGAGACAACAACGGGAAGGGGGCTCTCTCTTCTTTCAGCTGATTCTCCTTTGGATAGATGGGGGTGTCGGTGTAAAGATCGCATGGAACAGTAAATGGCAATGGAATCAAACCTCCTCCTATAGGTAAGTTCAGTCTGTAACTGAGGCTTTCTAGGCGTAGGGCTAATAGCACAATGGCGGTGCGGCTAGGCTTTGTGGGTTCGAATGCCGGTTTGAGATAACCAGCCAGGCAAGGGAAAGAAGGAAGTCTTCCTGCGGAGGGGGAAGAAGCGGCCCAGTTTAATAGATTCAATGGTCGACTTGCTTGAATCGAAGAGGAAGGCTAGTGCTTCTGACTGTGAATATGAGAGGGAGTTTCCGAACTATGGATGTTAGAAAGGGGCTCGACTATGCAAGTGCTCTCTTATCTCAGCTTTCTTCCTTCCTCAATTGCTCAAGGAACAAGATGAAAGAATGCTTTTGTGGAACGTCTTCTGGCGAGGCTTTGAGATTCAACCAATATCTTTCTATTTGAAGCAGTGTGCGGTATGCCTTCAATTCAACAAGCATACGCTGGCCAGAATAGTACTGAGATTTCCGTCTCTGTTTAGCTGGGATATCCTAGCATCATTCCGGCATTTCACCGTAAGAGGATCCTTCAAGGTGATTCCAAAAGTGATTTGCTTGTCCAGTGGTACTTGTCGCTTTTCTCCGAAGGCTATTGAATTAGCTAAACCACGTGGGTGGCGGTTGTCCATGGATGTCCCTTGGGCCTATTCTTCATCGGATACGAGAGCTGGAAGAGCAGCTAGTAACAAGTGAGGGAAGGAACCCCAAGGAAAGAAGAAATCAAAGCTCTCAAGCCTGGATATCAAGATTCACATGCGAAGGGACAAGCGAAAGGCTTCCTGGTATAAGAAAGAAAGAAAGTAGAGCTCGGCAAGGTCTTCTGTGAGTGAACGAGATGAGGATCGAGGCTGTGTTGTTCCACCAGGGTTGGTGCTTTCTTCGCGAGTATGTCTGTTGATGGCGCTGTGTCCTATCTGCTCAAGGAAAGCAGCCCAACTCAATGTGTTACGCATTAGCGGCATTTGCTACATAATCCGCATCAGTTGTCAGATATTTTACTATAAGGTAAGTGAGGACTTCTTCCAAGAACGGATTCTTCAACATCTTAATTAAGTTGATTTGTTGCTGCTGATTTCAATAGCCAAGTCAAGCTTTCCAGCAGGCGAGACAGATGCCGATTCTACCTCTGTCAACTACCTCTTTATTTTCTATTTTTATCACTCTTTTTTCCATCAACGATTGCCACGTGAAAGCTCTAAGTCAAGAAGTCAAGCCAGCAAGAAAGTCCGAAAGTTAGAAGGTACGGTTTCATCATCCTAAGCTACCTCACCTCCAGTCTATGCGCCCTTAGCCCAAGGATAGAGACAGGGCTAATGCTTTGGTCATACTAGATGACGAGGCTTACCGAAATACCTTTGCCGTAACTCAGAGAGAGAAGGCCGCTCAAGCAGAATCCGAATACGACTCTCGCTAAACAAGAGCTCTTTACTGCTAAGCTGATCACAACTACATATTCAACAACAGCAAGAAGACGACTCTAGCCCGCTGAAAGCTTTGAACATTCGCTTTTCTCGGGTTCCTAGCCCAAAGGTTCTAGGGTTCGAGAGAGAAATTCCTACTATAAGGAAGGGAAGAAGGTAATCCAATTAGTAGAATGCTGCTTTCTATCGGTTGTTCACATTCAAGCATGAGTTAGTTCAGAGTCGGCAAGGGGAATCAGAGAAAGGGCAGTTTAGTCAACAATCATGACCATGGGAACATTTGTTCGCTTTATAGGTACCCCCGAATCTACTAGTCATCGCCTTTGAGCTGGGAAAAGCATTTACCTGGAGTCGGCTATTCCTGATTCAGCAAAGGAAAGAAGCCTTGATCCCAAGACTAGCTGCGTCTTTTTCGACTAGTGAGTTGTTGCCTAGCCTTGGTCACTGAACTCGGTCACTGAAAGACCTTTCGAGTCGAACTATAGTGGATAAAATAGCTGCTTATTCTTCTTAAACGGATCCATCTTCTTTCGTTCCTAAATCAAGAAAAAAGCTTTTGTCGGCTCTGAGGCTGAGGAAAGCCGCTGACCAAAACCTAGCGTTCGCACCCCTTTCGAAGCGGAATAAAGGGAAAAGTGAGTTGCAAGTCGAGAAAGAGAGAGAACTGCCTAAAAGGAGAAGTCAAAAAATGAGTCCTCGTAAAGCCTAAGGTAAGGAAGGCAGTTCACCAGGTAAGGCCTCCCATCCGCTAGTTCGGTCGTTAGGTCGAGAAGAAAGGGATTCCTTTGAAAGAAAGGGAACGAGTGGAGTATACGAAGCGAAAAGGGAAGGTGGGAGGGGGTAAGGTAAAGTTGAGATAGGATCGTAAACCGCCACCCTTCCGCATCCGGTTGAGCCGATTGATCGAATGGCCTCATCAACAATAAGGTGGACTTCAATTGACGCGATAAGGTGTTAGAAGCACCCTGACGGGCCAGGGTATGCCGATGGATGGAGGCGGCTGCATGCTGCATCTAAGAGTTTAGTTCCATGAGACTGAATAACATGGCCTGAAACGAAGTCAACTCACTTTGCTTAACACAGGGCAGCAGAGCAGGACTTATTTCTCACCCTCACCCATCATCCAACATGGTTCGCACCAGCGTTATTTGACTCGCTTAGTCCATCGCTGCTTGGCTCTACTTCAACCACTACAACCTGATGGTTCCCTTGCAGCTAAAAGAATGCGATAGAACACCTTTTCTGACATCAGGAGATGAAAGCAGTCAAGCAGGCAACAAAGTCGACTATTCGTCTTCACTTCCTTAAAAGTGCTAAAAAGAGCCCCTGCGCGCAGACCCATCCCCAAAGGACTAAACGCATTCAGTTATCTTTCAAAGAGCTTATTCGAGAACAACCTATTCTAAAAGCAACCTATTTGAATTTGAAAACAGCTTCTTTTAGGGATGACTATTCTGCAGCGGTAATTGCAAACAGAAAGGGAGCACCGCTTACTCAAGCACTAGTACCGTCTAAGCATCCCACAGCTGATGAAAGAGTACCGGCAACTGGTTGAGCTTCTATTCTAGGATCAGATCTGCAGCTCTTGCAGTAACAGCTTAGGGGGGATTGGTTTGAATAGCCCTATTGACCAGGAGAGTAAGCATTACCGCAGCTTTTCCTCTGTTGCAGGTATGAAGTGAGTTCCATACCATGAAAAAGATTGAAATAGGACCAGGAAGACAACCCACCACTGGTTCTTGCTTGCTCTTTAAAGCTGATCTGGTGCTGTCTCGTTCCTTCAGTTTGTTCTGATTCCGATGAAGGATACGCCTACACAACTACCTTGCTTGGTGGTTCAAAATGGAAGTCTAGGTATCTGCTTAAGTGGTCTGCTCGTACCGTTCCAAAAAGAGCTGCGCTGACAGGCGTATTTTAAAATGTGTTTCCGGGCTCACATATCTAAATTTCAGCGAGATAGGGTGCGGATAGGTGGAATGGGATGGGTATCATGCTTAGTTGTCAGTTACAGGCAAGGACGAAGGAAATGAGTTTACAGACTCTGGAGTTGGGGCTCGTTTTCATTGATACTGAGGGAAAGACTTGTGTGATGGATGCTCTTGATGCCACTTGACTTGCTTCTTCCTTCGTTAACATCAAAAGGGAGTGTATTAAAGAGAGTGAAATTGAATGGTAGTTTAGGTCACTCTCAAAGGATATCTGCTTTGGCTGAGGTGCCTGTGAATGGGAATGAGCCCGCAACCGGGACTCTACATACAGAATAAGGCAACCTATCTCAATCAGCTAGAGCCATTGCAAGTTCATCCACTACAAGCTTACCGGACTAGAGATCCTATCCCTCTCTACCTTACCAGGACTCTACCTAAGGCCTAAGTAAGGCCGACTGAGTCAACGAGTTAAAGAGGACAACAAGAAGCAGAAGACCAAGAAAGAGGTATTACGCAAAAAGGGGCAGGCTATATTAGCTAATGTCTCTCAGCAGGATGCCCCACACGGAACCAATCGAAGGAGATGAGAAGGTATCGTAGATTGGGGTAGCAGTAGCTGGTCGTAGTTACTTTATATAAAAAATGGAGGTTTGCCTGTTCAGCTGACCTCAGAGGATTCCAGTCACCCGGCACAGCATGTTTATTCTCGGCAGCGATGACAGTCTCTTTCCCAGGGTCAGACTACTCCATAAGATCAGCAGTCTAGCCCAGTTGCTTCCCTTTTAGGCGCTTCCTCTAGTTAAAGAGTGAATTCAGGAGTTCAATGCAGGCTATAGGGGCTTCGGGGGGATAACATGAATCGTATAAGCCTGAACCCTCCTTTCAATCATGTATGCATGCGTGGCGAGCTGCTTGAGACTATTTACGGAGTAGAAGGAATAGGTGTGGCGATCTTCCAAATCAAGAAAGTCAAGACCGTCCCTCTCAGTACCACGATAGAAAGGGAGGCGTGAGACACTTTCGCTTGCGCTGTTGCGGTTGCTACACAGAGCAGTTTGTGTTAGGAGGGAACGAGGCGAAGCGCTTAACAGGACCCGTTGCCAGCTTTCAAAGTCAAAGCTAGAATTCACTTAGCTAATACGAGTACCACGTGGACTGAAAGAGGGCAGGCATGGCAGGCTGGGAAACCACATGGTGGAACAAAGGGAATTCTGGGTGAACAATGGTAGTATCATACAAGCTAAGCGGGGCTTCCTGGCGCCCCACCCCGTTCTAAATCAATTATTTCGAATACAATCCCCGTATTGAGTTTGTTTTGTTCTTGCTAATCGAAGCCGGAAAAGGGGGAATTTCGGTGAAAAGAATCTATCCCGAATCGTTTTTTATGACTTTATCGACAGCATGCCTCTCTTTCAGTGAGATCACCATGATACACAATCTTGTTGATTTGGCAAATAACCCGCCTTAAGCTTCTATCAACGCTATTTATCTAAGCTAAGCAATTTTCAGTCTACAAATAGCTCCACCAGAGCTTTTGGTTTATCCGAAAGAAAGGAAAGAACAAAAGGAGATGGAAAGAAAGCCCTACCAAACAAAGCCCGACATTCTTCTGGGCCGGTCCGGAAGACGAACTTATGTTTATCACCCCGATTCGGAGAATTCAGTATCAAGTCTCTAGCTTTCGTCTCGCTAAAGCTTTACGTTCTTTGGGAACCACCCGGTGGAAGTTTCAAGAATCTAATCTATCCCCTTCACTTTTGACAGAAGTCTATGACGAAAGAAATTCAGAAAGAAGTCAGGCATCAGTTGGTGTGTCTAAGAGGATGGGTTGGCGCTTTGAGCTACCGATTTTGTGATCAAATTAGAAACTTAGCTTCTCACGTTGCCATAGATTCTCCGGAAGAAAGCAATCGGCTTTGCCCAAGTTGTAATGACAGAGCTTGCTCCCTGTCGATGAAGAATGTTTCGAAAGCAGCCTAAAAGCGGTTAGCTTCGCTTTCCTGAGAGGAATGGTTTCCGATGAACTACTCCCTTTACCAGTTGATGAATCATGCTTCGAACACCTAGACGCTTAGATAGCGATGTGAACCTTACCTTAATCAATAGATAGGTTTGTACTACTACCAGTCAAAACAGAAACCTTTGAAATCTTTTCGTAAGGCAAGGAATGTCAGTGCTGGTAGGCGAGGGGTCTACGATTTATGGGTGTAGATTTTCCTTTTTGTCGTTGTAGCAATCTTTCTTAGAACAACCTTAGGCGAGTAAATAGAGAATGCTTGGTAGCAGGACTGTAGGAGTTCAGTAGGTGGGCCAGTAGCACGCATGCCAAGGATAGCTGTCCAAGGGTTGAAAGATAGTAGTAAACTAGTCAGCTAGCTGATGTTAGAAAGTTCAGAAGGAGCTGTTCTCCTAGCTGCACATTCATCTTCCACTCTTGATCCACTTTCACTACCCTTGACTATAGCAGCAAAGCTAGGAGATTCCTGAATAGTCTGCTGCTTTCCTTCATTTTCATAAGAATGGTGATGCATCTGTTCCACCTTATCTATATTTTCTTGGCATAGCACTGCATTTGATTCTTTGGGAAGAATGACATCATCTACAGATAGGTCTTCATTAGAAAGCATTTTCAATCTATTTGCTGCAGATTTTGCAGACCCAACAATTTGACTGGCATTTTTATATCATATCATATCAGCTCTCTGCTTCATACCTGAAGGTCTCTGCACAACTTTCCAGTCATTAGCATTATCAGTCTTTTTAGGGACCGCTTTCTTTCCTTCTTCTTCTTCAGAGGTTGAGTAAGGGCTTGGCTATGATTCGGGCACTTGACAGTTGAATGCCCCAATTCTTTGCAGTTAAAGCATTTCAAAGGTTTCCAAGGGTAATCCACTTTTCTAGCTGGAAAGCAGTCAAGAATAAAGTAAACCTCTAAGCAATCTACTGCCCTAACTAAACCACCAAGAGCGGATAAGGCTAGCAGGGTGTCAGCACCCACTCCTGGGCAAAAGCATGCTAAGGACGCTGCTGACTCCTTCAATAGCAGATTCAATAGCAAAGAAAAGAAGCGCTACCACGAAGACTAATCAGACTCTCGGATGGCACTCGGTTTCCTAACTCATTTACTTTACTTGAAGCCTTTCATTTTCGGCAGCTAAGGAGGCAGTCTTGGTCGACCATCCTGAGTGTGACACTTCATTCCCGGCTTTTCTTTCGACCACATAAGATTGGGGTTACAGTTTCATAGGCGCCGATCACTCTGGTCTGAAGACCTTCGGGGCTAGAAAACCTTTACCACAAGTGGCTTGCCATAGAGGCTAGGGTTGTCTGCTTTGTCTATCGACTTGTCTTGATCCGCTTTCCTTCTTCCCTTTGTTAGCAGTTATGGTAGCAGTCCTTTAATCTTACATGACAGCTTTCGAAGCACGCTAGCCAAACAAGGACAGCGGGGAATGAGAAAGATACATACATCTAGAAGGACTGTATTAGGATGGGCCTTAGCGGTTAGGCATGCAGGTGGGAACGCCTTAATAGATAGCTGAACGTGGGTGCGATCGTCATTCCCTACTAATGTCGGAGAGAAGGCTTGGTTAGGGTAATGGGTTTAAAGACAAATTAGGACCAACAAGTTCAGTCGTTAAACGGAACGAGTCTAAGGGCTGGACGGAGGATATCACGATTATGATCCCTATGGGGCTTATATCGAATCTATATCTCCGACTGACTTCAGTGGCTGAGGATGGCGTAGTTCATTAGTGCTTTCCCGAGGATGTC
The DNA here is from genome assembly GCA_947069175.1 of Scalesia atractyloides. Classification (NCBI taxonomy): domain Eukaryota; kingdom Viridiplantae; phylum Streptophyta; class Magnoliopsida; order Asterales; family Asteraceae; genus Scalesia; species Scalesia atractyloides. The sequence continues at coordinate 69,027,514 of CAMTDV010000004.1, read as the reverse complement.
TGTGCGTGCTCTCCCGTCTTTAGTCTTTCTCGGCGTCAACCCCAAATACAAAAAGAATTTGAACATTACCCGTCCTATCTGATAGAAAACAGCACTACTGCTAGTAAGATAGCGATCCAGGCAAGCGCCAAAGAATGAAGGGGTACAAGCAAGAATCAAAACAGGGCAGGATCGAAGAGCTTAGACAGCAAGCAAGCGAGAAGGAATCCCTCAAAGGTAAGGTCTTTCATGCTTCGATGAGCGCTAAGACAACTGTTCATGTCTACTTCTAATGCGCACGAACCAGAGCAATCTCCCCGGAACCCCATCCCTAGTAAAGAGGTACTGACCATTTGTTCTATCGTGCCCCAGTTAACGATAGCCTCGGATAGACTAAGGATCTTAGGTGAGACCTAGAGTGCAGCCGGAAGAAAACTTCCACATCTGAGATTCCATGTGTGACAAACTCAATTGAGAAATGCCCCTCTTGTACGCTAACGTTCTAGGATGGCAGGGTTGGTAAAAACTCTCCTTGATAAATTGAGTATGGAGAGCTCGGGTGGGGCATCAAGTCAAAGATTTCCCTCCAGAGTCTATTCCATAGCTGATTCCTTACTATCTACTGTAAGAGGCCTCCGACAGGTTCTTATGCCTGAAAGACATTCACAGATGGAGGGATGACGAATGGTTTAGCAGGAGCTGAATAAGTCTCGGATAAAGGCTTCACCGGTCAGGCATTCACCAGCTTTTCTTTCTTTAGTTGCAGTATAGGAATGTCCTCTTAATTCAACTAGAAAGGTTTCTCAGTAACTGAAAATAGTAGCATAAACCACTCCTGCTGAGCTATAAAAGAACCTCTCCTGCCGGAATCATAAACTCCAGATTCTTCTGCTGTTCCTGGAGCTGCAGAAAGGGATGCTTTAGCTGTTGAGGCTAAGAAGGGAATTGAGGTAGAGCTGGCATAAGAGAATGATGTTACTGAGCTAATATTCAAACGTCTATTTATGTGAGAACTTCTTGCGCCTTTGGTTGACACCACCTTAGCCTTAGTCAGTAAGAGAGGGGTAACTATTAGATAGGGACTCCGGAAGTTCATGTTTCTGGGTTGGAGTCACCGAAGTGGACGATAGGCAAGAGAAGACCCAAGTGTGGACCTGACAAGCATAAGATTCATTCAATAACCAAGCCGGAGAGTCAGCACCACTCCGAAGTACTAATAACTAAGTTGAAGAGAGAGCAGGGCCATAGACGAAAGTGAACTATAGACAACTTACCGGAGACCATAGGCAATGAACGAAAGACCCGCGGAAGGGTATTAGTCGCCGAGAAAGCTAGCGCGCGTAGATCAAAGCTTAGTGGAGAGACCATACATAGGCCTGTTCCAAAGCCGATCCTTCAACCAGTACTGCTTCTCATGATTCTCAGTTGAGGGTGGGTTGACCCGGGCCCGGACGAACCTTCCAACAAGCAGAATAGAAGGTGACCACAAAGCCATCTCTGTGGGAGGCTGCTACCCATAAGGCCATACCCGGCATGGGAAAGAAAAGCGGCGGACAACCGACTGAACTGGGGAGCCTAAACGGCATTGAGGATGAGTCCACCGGTCGGCAAACGGCTTCTATCTACAGGTGCTTTCATTATGGATCGGTCGACTTGTCACGATTGATTGCTCACACACAATTAGGTTAGGCAGGCTTGGGGAGGTGATCTGAATCGCTATCGATACGATGCGGGGCTTATTTGCTGACCGTAACGAACCCCTAAAAAGAGCGGGGAGACCTTTGACCTGGGCTGGGGAGGGCGCTTTGCTTTAGAACTTTAGTTCGTAACAAGGCTCGAAGACCTCCGGCTGGATTTGAAATGGATCAGGTAGGGCATCGCGTGGGTGGGATTAGCAGTTTGATCTATTTCCTTCAATGGTAGGAAATCCGCATCCGCGGGGGTATACGGGGGGAAGCCAGTCTGCAGTAACTCTACTTGCTCCTTTGGATCACTAAGGAAAATCTTTACTCACACATACCGCAGTGTATTCTTGTCAACTCACATAGTCGCACCTACCAGCACAACAAGACGACTACCCCTGCACGCCACTAAACGGCGCTATTTAACGCTTTGGTTCGCCCAATACAAGAACTACAGCCCAAGCTTAAGGCTAAAGCCGTGGACTACGCCCCGTGAGAGCCCTCTATTTGACTAACGTACTCCTTTTCCCCCCATACCTTCACTGGGAATGATTGACCTTCGGATTCAAATAATAGCGCATCGCGTAATGTAAGTACTCCTTCCCATTTCTTCTTTTATGATTTTATCTACTTGAAATGCTTACAGCTAAGTGCGGAGAAGGTACCCAGGGGACCAAACGAAACGGCACTGAAGGGTCTTCAACTAAAGCTTCGCCAGTACTGAAAGACGACTAAAGATTTATAAAGCAGACTTAAGGATAATACCCCACCTTACCGGATTTGTAAAAAAAGGAAAGGCTCGAAAGACCTACTTGACAAGTTTCCTTATGGGTGAGTTCGTAGGTGGTTTAAGTCGAGTGTAGCGAAGGGAATGGAATGAACTGCAGGAGGCTGAAAAGCCGTAGTGCGCTAGCGCTAGCGAGTTAGCGCAACAACTTACTGTCTTGTTTTCTTCGCTGCTTCTTTTTTGTTTTTTTGTTTTTTTGTTTTTTTTAAGATTAAACGAAAGCGGTTGCTAATGCTTGTAGCTTGCTTCTGTCCTTAGTCAATTTTGGACTGAAGCTGTTCTGACTGCCGTATCTTTTTTGAACCGAATACCTTCCTCTGTCATCTCTGGTCTGTCTCTTTTTGAGAGAAGATTTTCTACCACGCCTGACTATGAAGAGCTTCGAGTCTATCGGGAGAGGATGTGGTGGTAACCCCCTCAGCTTCGTCTAGAGCCGGGCGTCCAGCCGTGTAGGAAGACTCACCCTAGCCACTATAGCGACCCCACCCCAACTCTAGCTGAGAAGCACCCTCCATCCACTTCCCCTTTTCCGTGTGCCCAAAAGCCCGGTTTATGAGCCCATTTGATTCCCTTACCCAATCTCATGAGAAGCAAGCCCAGCCCTTAAAATGTCCCCAGACAGCCAGCCCTCACCAGGCATTGCTAAATGCTCCGCCACGAAGCAAGCTCTCCCCAGATGCGGAAGTGGGGAAGCCGGAAGTGGCTAAAGAAGTCGGAGGAAGAAAGTAGTTGGACAACTGTATACAGTTAAAGAACATCCACCTTTCTCATTCCTTATGTACTTTTTCTTACTTCATCCATACTTTTTTACTTTTTATGAAGTGTGGGGCAAACGGCGCCCTCTACTTCTACTTCTAACTAAAGGCGAAGAGCCGGCATTGCAAGCAAATAGAGAGCCTCCGCCCGTTTGATCGGTTGCGAGCCGGAAAGCGTACCGGCAGTTTTAGTCGCGAAAGGGCCGCTTGCTTAACTTCATTTTTCTATATTCTAAAAGAATTATATATATATAATAAATAGAATTCTATATCTATCTATAAAAAAAAGATATATAGAATCTTTTTCTTTTTCCAATTGTTCATTCCTGGGGAGAGGAAGAAGCAGATAGAGCAAAGGCCTCCTCTTTCCGTTCGCTCTTCCCGAAGTGAGCGAATTGCATGTAGAGATCCGTAGGGGCTTATAGTTTAATTGGTTGAAACGTACCGCTCATAACGGTGATATTGTAGGTTCGAGCCCTACTAAGCCTACCACCCCCTGCTCTTCTCTTTCAACCCTTGCTGGTGAAAGTCTTAGAATGAATGTTGACCTAGATAGAGGAATAAAAACTAGCTCGACCGGAAGGGAGAGGATAGGCGAATCAGTAACTGAAATGAAAGCTGGAGTAAGACAATCAGTTGGAGAGCTAGGATGAAGAAGTAGGAAGGGGTATTCGAAAGGCAGAAGGGTAAGAGCTAGAAGGCTGTCTTTGAGGATAGGATGGTCGGACAAGGAATCCAACCTCTTTCTATAGATAAGATAAGTCTGTAACTTCAGGTCGAATCACTAGAAGGTATACTATTCTGAGGGTAGGCATTCGCCGTCCCTCAATCGCTTACTGATATGCTTTATCTCATCTAGCCAGCACTCTAAGACCCTCTTTCCACCCTACTGGCTTTAGGTAAGAGTCTAAAAAAACAAAAACGAAAATGACTAACTTCATACAAATGGTTTCGTATTCGGTGAGAATGAATTTATTTCGCAGTGCTAGGGCGTTCGTTCCGTTTCTCTTAATCATCACTCTTCTGATGTTCCTATATGTTATTTCTCTTTCAATAGGAGGAATCTCGTTTTTTGTTTCTGTACTTTCAAAAGTAGGGGGCTTCCTAGGGGTGAAGGCCCTCTCTTTGCTTTTGAGCAAGATGGGCTGCTCCTCCACTCTGGCCTTCGTGATTGGCTGTGCTTTTCGAGCACTCGTCACTGCGGGGATCGGAGCCAATATGGTGAGTCCGTCGGGTGGGGAAATAATCCCTTCCAATTCAGGTTCCGGGGGACCATCACACTCGAACTCCTGGACGGAAGATTCGTTCTCGATAGGAGTGTTGATGGAGCCATTTTCCGAAACGGAAATGGAGGGCACCTCAGTTCGTTCTTCGGTGGCACGCGATGAAGCGGGCCCGTCCCATCAAGGCCGCGATGAAGCGGGCCCGTCCCACGAAGTCAGAGTTGTCCAAAATGCGAGCTTGGAGTCGTCAATGCGAAATCGCATTGTACGACTCGAGCAGGACAATAGCCCTTATCTGCTAGATAAGGCAAAGGGAGCCTACTGGTCGGACATAAAAAGGGAGCTGGATCATGCCCCCTCTCAGAGGGAGTATAACCGATTTATCGAGTTTGAAAACAGGGACCTCCTGCTCCGAGAACAAAAGCATGAGGCTTTACGCCTTTTTCAAGGAATCTTGAAGCAGAATCCTCCCTTGGCCGACCAGGCCCCATACAGCGCGCCGGAAGTGTTTAGAGACTTCTTAGACGAGCATGGCGACCAACTGGACCGGCTCCAGTTGGACGTATACCAACGAGACACGTTGGAACTAGAGTTTTTAGCTCTGGTGAGGCAAGGGCTCAAAAGGGATGGGCCCGCCTATATCAGAGAACGCATTTTCTAAATGGAAAGCGTACTGACTCTGACTGCTATCTACGATGCGATCAGGGGGGAATAGCGCAAGGGCTTAAGTCATCGATTCAAATCCTATCTTTTTTTCGGTATGCCGCTCCGCGAGCAAGGAGCGAGAAAACAAAGTGGGCTGTGGTGATGTCAGAATTTGCACCTATTTGTATCTATTTAGTGATCAGTCCGCTAGTTTCTTTGATCCTACTCGGTGTTCCTTTTCCATTTGCTTCCAATAGTTCGACCTATCCAGAAAAATTGTCGGCCTACGAATGTGGTTTCGATCCTTTCGGTGATGCCAGAAGTCGTTTTGATATACGATTTTATCTTGTTTCTATTTTATTTATTATCCCTGATCCGGAAGTCACCTTTTCCTTTCCTTGGGCAGTACCTCTCAACAAGATTGATCCCTTTGGATCTTGGTCCATGATGGCCTTTTTATTGATTTTGACGATTGGATCTCTCTATGAATGGAAAAGGGGTGCTTCGGATCGGGAGTAACCACTAGCGATAGGGCAAAAATCGGGGGGAAGGACAAAAGTCAAGAGCGCGATGCCTACATTAAATCAATTGATTCGTCATGGTAGAGAAGAAAAACGGCGCACGGACCGTACTCGAGCTTCGGATCAATGTCCCCAGAAGCAAGGAGTACGCCCGCGTGTACCAACGAGAACACCGAAAAAACCTAATTCAGCTCCACGTAAGATAGCCAAAGTACGGTTGAGCAATCGACATGATATATTTGCTCACATTCCGGGCGAAGGTCATAATTCGCAGGAACATTCTATAGTCTTAATAAGAGGAGGTAGAGTGAAAGATTCGCCAGGTGTGAAATCCCATTGTATTCGAGGAGTCAAGGATTTGTTGGGAATTCCGGATCGAAGAAAAGGGAGATCAAAATATGGTGCAGAAAAACCAAAATCGAGATGAATGGAAGATGCCTCTGTCACTCTTTTTTCTCCAATTTTCAGTACGAAGTTACTGGCTCTAAGAAGGCAATTGCGCCTTAGCCCATGGACTGATACGGAGACTACTCTACAGGGGAAATATCTTACTCGACTAGAGCGGATCCGAGACTTCACCCGTTCCTTTAAACTGTTGGGCACTACATTCTATAACGAGAATCACAAGGCCGGTCAACAAGGAACAACCTGGCAGAGTGTCCTGAGATAACAAGGCAAAAGTGAGAACGCCCAGTGACGAGAGTGGCGACATAAGAGGATCTAACCTCGACCAACGAGAGCGTAGCTGCTCGACCTCTGACATAGGGATTCTCGGACCGGAACAATGGGATTCGCTCGACCGAAGGGAACGATGCGTAGCGCCATAGGGAGAACCTAGCGTAGCAGAGCCAGTCGCGACCAAGTAGATAGCTCTACGCCTCTGCCGAACGAACGAAGAGCTACCTAAGTACGGTTAAAGAAAGTGAAAATGATAGGTAAACAAAAGATAGAACAAATGCGACAGAAAGCGTCAGAGCTTCGAAAGCCTGAAATTGAGTGTCCTTGAATTGAGCCTGTCGTATCCTTCCCAATCCAAGACGGCAAGGCGGTAACAGAACTACGGCAACTCCGGAACGCATCATGCGGTTTGTTTCAAGGCATGGGTTATGGTCTAGGAGAACTCATGCGACTATTGGCGTTGGGGAAGCCATGCGTTAGGTAAACCAACCGCACGTTGCAAGCGAAGGAGTGAAAGCTACTCGACTGTAATGTAAGGGGAGGACCTACAACTTATTTAATTAAAAATTTTCTTAGCAACGAATACGTTTTGAACCCTTTCGAGTGAGAGCTCGGGGATATGATTCCCAGAGAGAATTTCAATCTGAAGAAGGCAACTCATCTCCTTAGCAAGAAAGTGAATCAATTAATAAAGCACTACTGACTGATTATACAGTCTGTTTTTCAAGGGAACTCGAAATATCGTAAATAAGAGAAGACTGACGCCCCAAAATCCCATATCTTTCTTGGTTGGACCAAGCAACTCAATCTTCCTGAATTGGAAGAGCAAGAACAAGTCTCTCCATTTTTTTGGGGGAGCAGAGCAGTCAAAGAATGAAACAGATCAAATGATTATTCTAGAATGGCTATTTCTCACAATTGCTCCTTGTGATGCAGCGGAACCATGGCAATTAGGATCTCAAGACGCAGCAACACCTATGATGCAAGGAATAATAGACTTACATCACGATATCTTTTTCTTCCTCATTCTTATTTTGGTTTTCGTCTCACGGATCTTGGTTCGCGCTTTATGGCATTTCCAAAAAGAAAAAAATCCAATCCCGCAAAGGATTGTTCATGGAACTACTATCGAGATTCTTCGGACCATATTTCCTAGTATCATCCCGATGTTCATTGCTATACCATCATTTGCTCTCTTATACTCAATGGACGAGGTAGTAGTAAATCCAGCCATTACTATCAAAGCTATTGGACATCAATGGTATCGGAGTGCGCCTCTTCACGAGGGTGATTTAAGTGCAACGAAATGCCTTAAGAATATGGTTCGCGAAGCATCTGGCTTACCGGTAATCTCCCATTCCCGCCGTCGAGAGACTTAAATAACTATAGCATGCCAGAAACGGGGAGTTGAGATGGTTAGACCTATACCCCGAAATGCTCCCAGCATAGAAGCCTATGGTTCCATCTTGTTGTTGCTGGAGGTACACATCCCTCTTCTCGGTGTGGAGCGATATACGAGAAATAGATGCTCAGCCTGAAATGTCCGATAACGGCGCTGAAGTAGTGAATCTATCGGCACCATAGCTGTGGCATACAACTTTGGACCTAACGGCTGGCCCAGTAACCTTTCGGAATGGGGGATCCCCGTTGGCAACAACCACGGTAGTAGTTGCGGAACTACTGGGCCGGGATAGAGGACAACCTCTTGTTCCTGCTCCTCTTTCTTCGCTTCGGGGACGGAGGTCCTACGGTAGGTAACAGCAGGTACAAGCAACTTGACCGAAGGGGACCAGCGCTTCTACTCTTCCACCGAGGAGCCGTTCGCAGCGAGAAGCAAGGGATGTCGTGAACGGTGGGAGGTCACAGAGAATTTACCTATTCATAGAGTGATCCTATGATCGATACAGGATATAGACTATCTCTTTCTTTATTCGATTCTTTTTCTGAAAAAAAAAAACAAAAAAGAAGAAGGGTGACTCAATTTCTCAGCTAGAGTTGGGGGTGGGACTTGTTGGCATAATGCAAGCTGGAACGTGGGAATTCGAGGTCTCATGAACTACTACTAAAAACCTACTTTTTTATTTTTGGACAAACGATATCAGGTCAGGTCTATGGATGGATCCAGATCTACGGGCCGGCCGGCCCCGGCCGATGAGCATAGGGAATCTATACTCGAGCGTTCAACTGGGCCCCTGACAGGATAGGTGAGGAATCACTCTTGATCTTTTTTATTGGGGCCTACAACTTCTCCGAGCCGACTAGCATCCCTTTCCACTGCGCATTTATCGAACAAAGAAGACGACTATAGGATCGAATTCGCTTTCCATGGTGAACTGGTCGTCCCATACCTTCTGCCTGTCTCATATGTGTGGAACCAGGTCTTTTTCGGTTCCAGCCCCCCCTCGAATACATAGGGTAGGTAGGACTGGGTGAGAAAGGGTTCCCTGTTGCCAATAAACTTTCCCCGGCCTTCGATTCCCCTTACTCATAAAGGGTCTTACGGTCGGTACTAACTAAAGAAAAAGAGTCTTCTTTCTAAGAGTAGGCGTGGAGAGCTTTTTGCGGGGAAACTTGCAAGTACAGTTTGGGGGGAGACGGACGTCGACCCAACCTTATGAGTATTCGGACTATAACAGTTCCGATGAACAGTCACTCACTTTTGACAGTTATACGATTCCAGAAGATGATCTAGAATTGGGTCAATTACGTTTATTAGAAGTGGACAATCGAGTGGTTGTACCAGCCAAAAGTCATCTACGTATTATTGTAACATCTGCTGATGTACTTCATAGTTGGGCTGTACCTTCCTCAGGTGTAAAATGTGATGCTGTACCTGGTCGTTTAAATCAAACCTCTATTTCGGTACAACGAGAAGGAGTTTACTATGGTCAGTGCAGTGAGATTTGTGGAACTAATCATGCCTTTATGCGTGCGCCCGGAAAGATAGGCCGACTGCTGAGCCCGCTCTGGCTCAGCCGCACCACCCAGGGTGCGAGCCACCCGAGAAGCAAGCTATTACAGCGAGCGGCTGGAGCAGTATGGAGCCGAGGAGCAAGGCAGTAGATAAGATAGAAGAAGGGGTCAGGCTCCCGGTGGAGCAGAGGATACGGTTAGGATAACGAACTTGAAACGCGGAGCCCGAGCGTCCGGCGAGCGAGTGGTTAGTGGCCAATAGCGCCCTAGTTGATGGCATTCCTCTCTGCGGCTGGCACTCGAGGAACCACGGGGCACTCCATACAGAGCAAACAAGTCTTAGGGATGAGACGCCCGCGCAAGGACCTCAATTCTCATTAGGAGGTCGAACCAAGGACCTATGGAAGTCGGGGCTAGCCCGTCCCTATGGGGGCAACGCAACAGTGTCCTGAGGGAGGAGTTTAGAGGCCTTATAGTAGCACGGACTTCTTTTTCTTTCTAGGTCATGCGAAGGGGGCCAGTCCAAGATCGTACTGTTCCTCTACAAAGACAACAGACGCTCTCAACGGCTAGGCGCCACTCTCTTTCTGAGTTATTCCAGCTTCTTCATGATTTTGTGCCGCGGTGAACAAACAAAACAAAAAAGAGGGCCATCTCAGCGGAAGGAGAAGGACCTGCAACGACAGAGACTACTGACCCTATTCTTGTTCCTAGCCGTCTTTTACGAGTCCGGAAAGGCGGATCCTCAAAATAGAATAGAGAAGGCGGGCAGGGCTTCCGCAAGAGCCTCCCCCTCTTCCCGGTCAAGATAGATGGGAAGGAGCCCTATCAAGGCCATAACCAGTCTCTTTATTTATGTACGTACACCTTTGTTTCAGGGTGGGGCCGCCTTCCTCCTGCTAATCCGGCCATTTCCGAACCTGTCTTTCTCATCCCATTCAATGGAGGACTTTTCAATTCTTGCGATTCCCAGCCCCCTTAGCTTATTATTTTATATATAGATAGATATCTTATTTATAAAGGTTCCAAACCTTAGCTCGGCTAAATAGGCTCAATGATCTCTTTCTTCGCTTCGATAGGCCGGTACGGCGCTCCGCGTGGTTATATTCATACATGTTCCGACTCGCCGGTCATTATGGATCTAGTGGCATGGCGGGGCAAAAGAAAAAAAAGGGGGGGGGAAGCAACTACGAAGCTTCGTAGACTCGACAAGTCGCTCCGCTTATAGAATAGAATGCAAGCAAGCTAGCGACTCTCCTAGTAGCGAAGGAAAGGGGCATTCGGGAAGCGACTAGTCGCTTCTGGCGAAGCTTCTAGAAGGCCGATCACTACATAGAGAGATCCATATACCAGTCATGAGCGAGAGCGAAGCCTAGAGAGGCGCAGGGCAGGATTCAAGAGCTTAGAAAGGGTCAGGAAAGGAGCAGAGAAGGGGTTGGATTTCACCTATGATCAGATCAGTGGGCAACCATAGTTTACTTTTTTCGTAGTGTTGTTAACGTTGTTGAAAGCTCATTACTTATTTAAGTAGGCCTCGCTTTTCTTTCGGAGCTGCTCCCAGCTCACATTATGGTGGAGGAGGTGCCGTGAAGATCTAGGAGTGTGAGCAGTACGAGCTGAAGGCCCATACTGTTTTGGAGGGCAGGGGGTATAGATGCCAAACAAACCTGACCCCTATCTATCGTCGTAGAAGCTGTTCCTAGGAAAGATTATGGTTCTCGGGTATCCAATCAATTAATCCCCCAAACCGGGGAAGCTTAAGCGGAAATGAAAGAGTAGGGTGAGGGAAAAGAAAAGGGGGGAAGCAACTCAATTTAAGGCTTCGCTCCCAGATCGCTTCGTGAGCTCATTTAGTAGACAGCGAGTGTGCGCCCCTTTAGAGAAGAGATAGGGGCGAGTACTACACGAGCTCGTAAGTAAAGTACGGAACGAGCCTTGTCTACGAAGCAGAGCGACCTCGTCTTGCTTGCTTCTGGCGAAGCTTCTAGCACTGGATAATAGGCATGGAAGGAATACGACTTTTTAGGTCGACCACTACACTACATAGAAGCGATAGCGAAGCCAAGCCGTATAAAGGCGAGCAGCCCTTATAGCAATAGCAATAGCAAACGGCCTACTTATAGCCCTTCCCAATTTCCAGTAGTAAACTTCCCAAGTTTAAGCAGGATAACCCCCTCTCTATTCTTCTCTTCATGTATGTGGGCTGCCTGCCCCGTCCCGAATAGACGAACAGGAACAAGCTGAAGAAGCGAGAGAGATTTGAGATTCCGTAAGTAACTCAGTGCTCCATACGTGAAAATTTCCCCTCATCCGGCTCAAGTAGGTACACTAAATAAAGAAAGGTCGAGAAAACTCCCAAACAACAAAAGGATCTACTCCTTACTCAAGTTCCTAGTAAAGATAAACATTCATTCCGTCTTTTTTTCTTAACAATATTCAATTTCAATTTCAATGACGAAGTGTAAAATTCTTGAGTAGTCTACTTCCCTTCTAATGATGAAGACCTTAATTTTTAGTAATGAAATGAAGGGACTACCTTCACATTCATAAGAGATTGACTTGTCTATGTACTGTTCCATTCGATCTTTTAGGTCTCGACTTCAACTCGATGGTTATGCCACGCACGATGTCCCTGCAGTCTATATGCGATGAATAGACTCCTGCAACCATGACATATTTACTTCCTTGAACATACTTTCTTTCCAAAATAAAGTGATAAAAAAATGCTTTGAAAATAGATTTCAATCTCAGTTTAGGAAGGTACCTTCATGGCTTCGATCAAACTATCAACTGACCGACAGGCTGGACCACTGGACATACCTACATAGGACTGCAGACAGACAGATACGAATTCTACCCTCCGGCTATTACACATGACCAGAGGAAGGAAAGGCTAACCTATACCTATATGACTCCTACTCTTATTGATGAATGTGGGTGTTGATACCTCTTCCAGTCTTCTTTTTCATGCCCACCAGGCCAAAGAAAAGTCAAATGAGCGAGGAAGGTTATAGCAAAGCACGAAATAGAATCTATATGAGCGGGCATTCATTCTTTCAGCGGGGGTTGCTAATGCTAATACCAGAGGAGAGTAGTTCCCCAGCGACGATAGGTGATATCTGTGACCAGCCCCGGCCCCGGATCACATCCTTCACCCGCTCCTAACCTTGAAAGTAAGAGACTTTCTCCTTATCCAATTCCCTTGGGCGCTACAAAGTATTCTACTCCAACACTTGGGAATGGAAGCAAGACTCCTTCGGAATGATTGGCTTTAGCCCTTTCCCCTGGGAGCACATCCAAGACTCAAAATATGAACTTCGAATAAAACCTAAAATTTCGGTCTTGCAGCAGCAGCAGAAGAGTTCGCGGATCACCTATTTATTTAATATAATAAAGATTCAAATAACTTCCCGCTGCTGAAAGATCCCCATCAAATGCTACATCCGAAGCAACTATAAGTCGATCTGCCAAACAAAACTCCCCTTTATAGAAGGGTTTCACCCCAAGCTCCTTTAGAGCAAGGCTTTTCCGGCTTTACTGACTTAGCTGAATAATCCGCTCTAGCAACTCTTGGTCAAGCTGTTTTCATCTACTTATACTTAGCTTCGGTATTGTACCCAAGAGAATCTGAATCAGAAAAAGTACCTAGACCTGGATCCAAGATCACGATATCCGGAATCAGTGTTGGAGGTCGATTCGGATACCCCACCCTTATTATAGAGGAGAGTTTGGCACTTAGTAGCCTGGTTAGGAGGTTTACCCTCATAACATAAGGCCTTTCACTCGAAAAAAGAGGTTTTACCTATCCGACTATGTCCTTTGTTTCATACCCATTTCCAGGAAGCTCAGAGCAGGTCAGGACAGAAGAAGTATACAAAGAAGGCAGTCCAATTTGGCGCTTTCCTTGCCTTAAGTAATACCTTTTGTTTAAGTGCCTTGCGGAACTTCGTTTCACTTCGTTCGTTCCATTAGAGACGCGAAGTTCGTACCTTCTCCCCTGCCAAGGGTTAAAAGGCGGAGAACCATTAGGAATTTCATTCCCCTCCGACGCCTAGAAGACAAAGAACGGGGAAAGTCAAGCCTTACTTCCGATTCCTTCCCAGAAGAGGACGCTGTGAACAAAATGGGATTGATAGCATAGAAGGAGCTGCAATTGAATCAAATAGGTTCTTTGCAAGTGAAGAAATCAAAATCTGCCGAATCACTCATGTTATGATCTTCTACATCCTAGGTCTTCCCGTTCCATCATCTGGCTTATGTTCTTCATGTAGCATTCAGACCGAATGACTCTATGAAATTACGTTGATACTTCCACATATTATGGGTAACGTAGGAGACATCTCTATTTTTCCCCCCGGGAATCTTTAGAATTACCACTGCTTAGCTTTCAATTCGCCTCTGACCATCAAATGAAGTAGCTCCGGGGTGGGAACGACCCCTTTGATGGGCGTCGCAATGGCTCTATTTGCGGTATTTCTATCTATTATTTTAGAGATTTATAATTCTTCTGTTTTATTATAACCCCTAAAGAAGCTAGAGCAAGGCCTAATTGAAAATGAATCGAATTATTAATTGTGTCATAAAGGCCCTTATGCCCACGTCCCAATCGCCCTCCCGGAGGGATATGTGCATCTAAAAGATCTTTCATACTGTGCCCAATCCCAAAATTAGTTCTATACATATGCCCAGCAATGAGAAAAATAAATGCAATAGCTAAATGATGATGAGCCATATCACTAAATCAGATGAAAAAAGAAAGAATTTCCCGATCAAAAAAAAAAAAATAAAATAAAGAAATAAATGTAAAAAATGCTGGACCATCCCCTATTTCTATGTTATCCACTTTTTCAATCAAAAATCCGAGGAGCAAGGCTACTCCAACGAACCCATCATTTGAATCAACAGGTAAAAAATAAAACCTATGGAACGGAAATAAATAGAGCTGCTTATCACGATGAATTATATTTGTTCGATACAATATTGTCAATATAAAGGTTAATAAAAGAATACGATGGAAAAAATACAAGAACTAAAATTGAAATAATAGTAAAAAAAAAAAAAAAGACTTGTGTTGGATTGGCACTGCATATGCATATATACTAAAATTTTTAGTTAAGAATCAAATATCTGAGTTCTGGGTTTAGAAATAGGAGGTAGGATAGTTCCAATACGAATAGGTAGGGAGAGGGGGATACTTGTTTTCTAACTCTGATAGCAGTCAAGTACTAGCTCCAACCGCTTACTGGAAGAGCAGAGAGCGCTTTTATCTTTAGTAGAGTTAGTCGACTTAAGGGGGGGCACTGTCAGGGAATATAATATCATCACCATTAAGAGAAAAAAGCTCAAGTGAGTCCGACTGAACTGGGGAGCCTAAACGGCATTGAGGATGAGTCCACCGGTCGGCAAACGGCTTCTATCTACAGGTGCTTTCATTATGGATCGGTCGACTTGTCACGATTGATTGCTCACACACAATTAGGTTAGGCAGGCTTGGGGAGGTGATCTGAATCGCTATCGATACGATGCGGGGCTTATTTGTTCATAACCCAAGCCCATTACCATTTTGGGCGGAACAGATCTACTAATTCTTTGATTCCAGTTAGTAAGAGGGATCTTGAACTAAGAAATAGACCCTAGAAACTAAAAAAGGGAAGGGCCCATTGGTTCTACCTTCTTTTCTTTGTCGGCGACAAGGGATCTCTCAACCCCCGCTAAGCATCCATAGCTAAATGGTTAAACATTTGAAGTTCTTTCCTTGGTCTTCATTCAGTGAAAGGAGTGAAGCTTTCCGCAGCTGGAAAGCGGAGACCCACGAAGGCGAGATGATCCCAAAGCGAGAATGAAGCTCTATGGGCCTAGCAAAATAAAAATTGGGATAGGATCCCCCCCCCTAAAAATCGGACGTGAAAGTTTCTTTTCATCCGGCTAAAGTAGGTCAAATAAAGAAAAAAAGAAAAAGAAAGGAGTTCTCGCTTTCAGATTCTAGAAACCTCCCCCCTCTTACTAAGACTACAGAATGTTCTTGTGAATTATGGCCAATACCGGGTATATAAGCAGTGATTTCAAATCCAGAGGTTAATCGTACTCTGGCAACTTTACGTAAGGCAGAGTTTGGTCTGCCAAACAAAACTCCCCTTTATAGAAGGGTTTCACCCCAAGCTCCTTCATCTATTATCAATAAAGTCAAGCACTGGTGTAAGGATTTATTGCAGCTTGATTATCCCACTCATTCTTCTGGTTTTCATGATTCTCTTTGTTTCCAAGTAATACATATCCCTATGGTCTCCCCTAATATTCCTAAAGGAAAATGGATCAAATGGGCTCCTCCTCCTTTTGGTATTTTGAAGTTGAACACAGATGGTTCTTCAAGGAATGGCATGGCAGCAGGTGGTGGCATTATTAGGGACTATAAGGGCTCCGCTTTGGTTGCTTTTTCTACCTTTTATGGCCCAGGTACCAACACATTTGCAGAAGCCAGAGCTCCCCTTTTTGGTCTGATGCTTTGTTACAGATTAGGCTACTCCAAAGTAGCAGTGGAGAGTGAAAAAAAAATCATTTTTGATAGCATCTGTGGAGGTGCAGTCCCCAGATCTTTCAAAACTTTCTTACTTCCTTCCAGTCCATCTCTCATATCTACAGGGAAGGGAATCAAAGTGCAGACACTTTAGCTACCCATGGCCACTTCCATCAGGAACATTTTGAATTTCTTTCTAATGGCTCTCTTCCTACTGCCTCTCTTGCCTAAAGAGGTCAGTCCACCGCGTGTCTGTCTTCTAGTTCCTTGACTCCCAAACCTTGGGTCATTGATTCTGCCCCCGCTTAGGTTAGCTGTGCTTCCTTAAATATCGGGTTGCCAAGGGTTGTTTCCGGAGGAAATGGGATTCGAACCCATGATTTAGCAGTTGGTTGAGCAGTCGTGGCGGACAAACACAAACAGCAAGCAAAGTCTTGGCTCGCTCTCATTGGGAGGCTGTTCAACCAGACTGACGAAGTTGAGTATTGACACAAACAATAAGAGGACGAGCTTCCCTTCTACTACCGAAAAGAGGAGTTTACCACCGCCTACATATTCCACTCACTCTATCCTCTTTGATCCTATTCCAAGGCGATGGATCCTATTTCACTATCCTTGTCTAGAAGGCGATTCGGTAGCACTGAATTACTATAATAAGGTAAAAGATCAAAGAAGTCTCTCCGATCGATCCCATTCCTAGTCTTCGTACTAAGCCCTGTTGCCTTACCCCTAATCATGCTTTCAGCCGAGATCGCCCTTCAGTAGTTGCCCTCCTCGCCCCATTCAATAGAAAGTTGACTTACACGCCTTACTTGATAGGAGGCTTCAGGGAAAGAGATCCGAGAGTTTTGACAGTAGTGGGAAGAGAGGGCTCGTTTGAAGACTTTCCGCTCATCTCCCGCCTTCGACTTGAAAGCGATAGGCTTTTCGCTCCTCTCCTGCTTGGAAGCTCTCTTTTAGTCGGAGAAGTGATACCTGTCGACCGTGAGGGAGACTACCGTCGACCGTGAGGGAGACTACCGTCGACCGACCTTAGGAGGGAGACTACCGCCCCTGAGGGGCTTGTTGCTAGAGGCATCCCCTCAAATGAGATTTATCAACTCTACAACAGCTCCGGTTTTAGCAATAAGAGCCCGCCTTCCGGGTCCTATATTCTAGTTACTAGCTTCAAAGGAACTACTAAAAGAAGGAGTCAAAGCATCGGATAGTGCTACCTACGAGTGAGTCACCCGCCTGGTTACCTGTCCTTATGAAGGAAGGTGCGCATGAAAGTCTTTACGGAAGACCATCAAATTACTGATTAGGAAGGTATTTAAGGAATGAACTTCTATTACAGGGATTCTTTTATTAAGACCTTTCGGATAGATAGCCCTATTGAATGAAGGTTGAACACCAACCCGCCTGGAAAGCTAAGAGTCGGCAAAGACCTAGCTGTCGAGGAATGAAAGAAGTCGCTTTCTAGGAGAAGGAGTACGAGGAAGTCAAGTCACAGGCAAGCAACCAACAGGCTAAGAGCTATCTCCCAACCTCTCCCTTATTGACAAAATGAGAGGGATTTCAGGCAATTAGCATATAAGAATTCCTGCCCTAGAAGATCGCATTTCTGACTTGAGCACCGTCTTTAGGCATTTCAGTTCTCAGGATCTTACGAAGAAAGGCTAAAGATCGTACTGAACACAACCCTATGATATGAGTGAAGGCGAGCCAGGAAAGCACCCTGAACTCATAGGGTGAAGGCGAGGAAGCTTGAATTCAGGGGCTCCTAAACAAGAGTTTTGACTAGGTAGATTTGCCCTTCTACGCCGTTTTAGGTGAGTTCGGACTCAATCATTGACCGGAGATTGGGACAGAGTGGATGGCAACTAGCTGACTTCTTCCTGTCACTCGTACAGATCTGATTGAAGATATTGCATTAGAAAGGGATACAAAGTAACTTCCGAAGATTGAAAGAGAGGCAATCCCAGCTCGATACTGGTCTTGTTGCACTTCTTCGAGTTCATGACGGATAGCCCGCTAGGGACTGCTTGGCTTGTTAGCGAGAAAGCGCATAAAAGAATGCCATTTATCGATCGATAAAATAAATAGGCTCAAGTACATTAGTCCGTAACTGCCATTTTGACTAGGTGGATTTTGCCTTCTAGTTGACTTCTTTCTGCGGGATACCCTAGTTAGAGCAGTGAAACCTTTAAGGCAAGAGATGCGGGCAAGTCAGTCGCTAGAACTCCCAGATGCTAATAACTCCCTAGAAGGGGTAGAAAGCCTGTTCTTTTGGTACAAATCCTCTTTATTGAATGAAACTAGCTAGCTGTCTTTGAAGTCAAGTACTTAGCCGGAAAGGCAAGTCCATCGCGGGCACTACCCGACTTATTTCGGTATTGCATATAAGTACAAGTTTAGATGTGGCCATCTAGACAAGTGAAACGGTCCTTGCTGTCGAAGTTTACTACTGGATAGGAATTCCATCGGTATGGCATTAGAACCGCTCGGAGAAGTTCGATATGGAAGGTATACAGTTGATAGATCGGTATTGAAGTGAGATATTCAATCCTCTTTCTATTTAATGGTATTTCACTGCCTTTCATGTACAAGTATTGCAACTGAGACTGAGAGACAAGGGAGATCCCATTGAACTTGCCTTGATTGAATGAAGGCTAGCTGACTTCGATACTGAATGAACTCGCATGCTGGAGAACCGATGAGAGACATAGTCGATGCCAATATAGCTGTAATTTCACACTTGAGCTTTTCCCTTCGAAGAGTTGATCTTTCATTTCAAAAGTGGTATCTCCCCAATGGAGAAATGATGCTAGCCCTTTTTCCTTCGATGACAGAGATTGAAATGGATAAAGTGGATTCTCCCTAATGGTGAAATGAGACTGATTTCTAGATTTCACTGATTTCAGTGATTGAACTGATGGCAACTAGCGAGCAATCTTACTCAATAGGGGCATAAGCCAACACCAACCAATCTCTTTCTTCCCACGCATCATATGAGTAAGCGGAGCTCTAAAGTTAACCCAAGCTAAGTAAGCGACGCGACGCTCAAATTGGATTTCTTACTCCAGAAAAGAAAGACTAATCTTAAATAATGCGCACACGTGAAAAAGGCAGGCTGACTCTTCCAATCCAACTCAATCGAAGGAGAAAAAAAGCTGGGACTACGACTTGCTTAGTGCAGGGCAGCTTGTCGTGATTGGTTGGACACTCTTTTCGTTTAAGGTCGACGCTTGGTCACTCTATTAAGCTTTCCCAGCAAGTTTATTGAATGGGGTACGAAAGATTGCTATTCAAAGCATCTGGTTTGGGATCTCCCAGCATCCTCCTATCCCTATTCCCAAGCAATGTGAATTTCCTCTCGCTTTGCTCCGTACCAGCTTGCTATGGAAAAGCTTTCGCGACGCTCGAGTTCAATCATACCTGCACTTAATAAATGCCTTGCTTGTTTTGTCGAGTAAGTATTCCCCTTTAGCTTTAGCAGTTTGCTATGGGCTGACGCTTTGGCTGATGTAATCACTGAGCACTGAGGTAGGTTTCTTACGCAAGCACTAAGTAAGAAGCAAGGATCAATCAATAGTAAAGATAGCCATGGGCTAAAATCGCTGCACAAATTTCATTCTATAGTAATGTCGGCAATTCCGCTGCTTCGGCTCAAAGCGGCGAGAAGGATTCCCAAGTTCTAGTCCAAAAGACTAATTCAATCCGGTGACCTTATCCATTTGGCATGGCTACAGCCAGACAGTCTTTCTTTTTATTTTACGTAGGTTTCAAATCAAGGGACAGACGATCTGGTGAAAACTACACTTGCATTCCTTCATTGATGTAATGTTTTCTCGTTTATCGGGAATCGCAGAACCCATAATTACCTGCCACTATTGGGCTGAATCGGGTCTCTCCCGTTGGTCGATTGTCCGTCTAGTGAGTTAGCGTTGATACCCCACCAGTCAAGTCAGGGCGGTAAAAATAAATGATATCTGTAAAGTTAGACTCGCTACTAAAGAAAGAAGGAGTCACAAACCTTCAACTCATCGAGGAAAATCTTTTATTTCGATTCTATTTGCTCTTGACGCCAACAATTTATCTAAGACTAAGGACCAGACGATACTGGGATCGGAACTCATTTCCCTCAGTCTTTTACGTTGCTGTCCCCCTTCTCAGATTCCGTGGCACAGACAGATTGTCAAACGGCAACGTATATAAAGAAGTGGCCGGTTCCTCACAAACGGAATAGCTTTCTCGAGTTGCTGTTGCCGAAGCTGAGCTTGAAGAGCGGAGTTCGGCGAGAATACTCTTGACAGGTGGGCATGGAAGCTATCTGCTATGCTATTAGAGGAGAGTTACCGTAAACACACAACTTCCACCCTACTGGCTTTAGGTAAGAGTCTCAGATCGTATGCTTTCTAGCCTACCTCTTTCTTGAGCTGGCCATGGAATAAAAAGTAGATCTCTCCCACGGTAGTAGTTGCGGAACTACTGGGCCGGGAGAGGACAACCTCTTGTTCCTGCTCCTCTTTCTTCGCTTCGGGGACGGAGGTCCTACGGTAGGTAACAGCAGGTACAAGCAACTTGACCGAAGGGGACCAGCGCTTCTACTCTTCCACCGAGGAGCCGTTCGCAGCGAGAAGCAAGGGATGTCGTGAACGGTGGGAGGTCACAGAGAATTTACCTATTCATAGAGTGATCCTATGATCGATACAGGATATAGACTATCTCTTTCTTTATTCGATTCTTTTTCTGAAAAAAAAAAAACAAAAAAGAAGAAGGGTGACTCAATTTCTCAGCTAGAGTTGGGGGTGGGACTTGTTGGCATAATGCAAGCTGGAACGTGGGAATTCGAGGTCTCATGAACTACTACTAAAAACCTACTTTTTTATTTTTGGACAAACGATATCAGGTCAGGTCTATGGATGGATCCAGATCTACGGGCCGGCCGGCCCCGGCCGATGAGCATAGGGAATCTATACTCGAGCGTTCAACTGGGCCCCTGACAGGATAGGTGAGGAATCACTCTTGATCTTTTTTATTGGGGCCTACAACTTCTCCGAGCCGACTAGCATCCCTTTCCACTGCGCATTTATCGAACAAAGAAGACGACTATAGGATCGAATTCGCTTTCCATGGTGAACTGGTCGTCCCATACCTTCTGCCTGTCTCATATGTGTGGAACCAGGTCTTTTTCGGTTCCAGCCCCCCCTCGAATACATAGGGTAGGTAGGACTGGGTGAGAAAGGGTTCCCTGTTGCCAATAAACTTTCCCCGGCCTTCGATTCCCCTTACTCATAAAGGGTCTTACGGTCGGTACTAACTAAAGAAAAAGAGTCTTCTTTCTAAGAGTAGGCGTGGAGAGCTTTTTGCGGGGAAACTTGCAAGTACAGTTTGGGGGGAGACGGACGTCGACCCAACCTTATGAGTATTCGGACTATAACAGTTCCGATGAACAGTCACTCACTTTTGACAGTTATACGATTCCAGAAGATGATCTAGAATTGGGTCAATTACGTTTATTAGAAGTGGACAATCGAGTGGTTGTACCAGCCAAAAGTCATCTACGTATTATTGTAACATCTGCTGATGTACTTCATAGTTGGGCTGTACCTTCCTCAGGTGTAAAATGTGATGCTGTACCTGGTCGTTTAAATCAAACCTCTATTTCGGTACAACGAGAAGGAGTTTACTATGGTCAGTGCAGTGAGATTTGTGGAACTAATCATGCCTTTATGCGTGCGCCCGGAAAGATAGGCCGACTGCTGAGCCCGCTCTGGCTCAGCCGCACCACCCAGGGTGCGAGCCACCCGAGAAGCAAGCTATTACAGCGAGCGGCTGGAGCAGTATGGAGCCGAGGAGCAAGGCAGTAGATAAGATAGAAGAAGGGGTCAGGCTCCCGGTGGAGCAGAGGATACGGTTAGGATAACGAACTTGAAACGCGGAGCCCGAGCGTCCGGCGAGCGAGTGGTTAGTGGCCAATAGCGCCCTAGTTGATGGCATTCCTCTCTGCGGCTGGCACTCGAGGAACCACGGGGCACTCCATACAGAGCAAACAAGTCTTAGGGATGAGACGCCCGCGCAAGGACCTCAATTCTCATTAGGAGGTCGAACCAAGGACCTATGGAAGTCGGGCTAGCCCGTCCCTATGGGGGCAACGCAACAGTGTCCTGAGGGAGGAGTTTAGAGGCCTTATAGTAGCACGGACTTCTTTTTCTTTCTAGGTCATGCGAAGGGGGCCAGTCCAAGATCGTACTGTTCCTCTACAAAGACAACAGACGCTCTCAACGGCTAGGCGCCACTCTCTTTCTGAGTTATTCCAGCTTCTTCATGATTTTGTGCCGCGGTGAACAAACAAAACAAAAAAGAGGGCCATCTCAGCGGAAGGAGAAGGACCTGCAACGACAGAGACTACTGACCCTATTCTTGTTCCTAGCCGTCTTTTACGAGTCCGGAAAGGCGGATCCTCAAAATAGAATAGAGAAGGCGGGCAGGGCTTCCGCAAGAGCCTCCCCCCTCTTCCCGGTCAAGATAGATGGGAAGGAGCCCTATCAAGGCCATAACCAGTCTCTTTATTTATGTACGTACACCTTTGTTTCAGGGTGGGGCCGCTCTTCCTCCTGCTAATCCGGCCATTTCCGAACCTGTCTTTCTCATCCCATTCAATGGAGGACTTTTCAATTCTTGCGATTCCCAGCCCCCTTAGCTTATTATTTTATATATAGATAGATATCTTATTTATAAAGGTTCCAAACCTTAGCTCGGCTAAATAGGCTCAATGATCTCTTTCTTCGCTTCGATAGGCCGGTACGGCGCTCCGCGTGGTTATATTCATACATGTTCCGACTCGCCGGTCATTATGGATCTAGTGGCATGGCGGGGCAAAAGAAAAAAAAGGGGGGGGGAAGCAACTACGAAGCTTCGTAGACTCGACAAGTCGCTCCGCTTATAGAATAGAATGCAAGCAAGCTAGCGACTCTCCTAGTAGCGAAGGAAAGGGGCATTCGGGAAGCGACTAGTCGCTTCTGGCGAAGCTTCTAGAAGGCCGATCACTACATAGAGAGATCCATATACCAGTCATGAGCGAGAGCGAAGCCTAGAGAGGCGCAGGGCAGGATTCAAGAGCTTAGAAAGGGTCAGGAAAGGAGCAGAGAAGGGGTTGGATTTCACCTATGATCAGATCAGTGGGCAACCATAGTTTACTTTTTTCGTAGTGTTGTTAACGTTGTTGAAAGCTCATTACTTATTTAAGTAGGCCTCGCTTTTCTTTCGGAGCTGCTCCCAGCTCACATTATGGTGGAGGAGGTGCCGTGAAGATCTAGGAGTGTGAGCAGTACGAGCTGAAAGGCTCCCATACTGTTTGGAGGGCAGGGGGTATAGATGCCAAACAAACCTGACCCCTATCTATCGTCGTAGAAGCTGTTCCTAGGAAAGATTATGGTTCTCGGGTATCCAATCAATTAATCCCCCAAACCGGGGAAGCTTAAGCGGAAATGAAAGAGTAGGGTGAGGGAAAAGAAAAGGGGGGAAGCAACTCAATTTAAGGCTTCGCTCCCAGATCGCTTCGTGAGCTCATTTAGTAGACAGCGAGTGTGCGCCCCTTTAGAGAAGAGATAGGGGCGAGTACTACACGAGCTCGTAAGTAAAGTACGGAACGAGCCTTGTCTACGAAGCAGAGCGACCTCGTCTTGCTTGCTTCTGGCGAAGCTTCTAGCACTGGATAATAGGCATGGAAGGAATACGACTTTTTAGGTCGACCACTACACTACATAGAAGCGATAGCGAAGCCAAGCCGTATAAAGGCGAGCAGCCCTTATAGCAATAGCAATAGCAAACGGCCTACTTATAGCCCTTCCCAATTTCCAGTAGTAAACTTCCCAAGTTTAAGCAGGATAACCCCCTCTCTATTCTTCTCTTCATGTATGTGGGCTGCCTGCCCCGTCCCGAATAGACGAACAGGAACAAGCTGAAGAAGCGAGAGAGATTTGAGATTCCGTAAGTAACTCAGTGCTCCATACGTGAAAATTTCCCCTCATCCGGCTCAAGTAGGTACACTAAATAAAGAAAGGTCGAGAAAACTCCCAAACAACAAAAGGATCTACTCCTTACTCAAGTTCCTAGTAAAGATAAACATTCATTCCGTCTTTTTTTTTTAACAATATTCAATTTCAATTTCAATGACGAAGTGTAAAATTCTTGAGTAGTCTACTTCCCTTCTAATGATGAAGACCTTAATTTTTAGTAATGAAATGAAGGGACTACCTTCACATTCATAAGAGATTGACTTGTCTATGTACTGTTCCATTCGATCTTTTAGGTCTCGACTTCAACTCGATGGTTATGCCACGCACGATGTCCCTGCAGTCTATATGCGATGAATAGACTCCTGCAACCATGACATATTTACTTCCTTGAACATACTTTCTTTCCAAAATAAAGTGATAAAAAAATGCTTTGAAAATAGATTTCAATCTCAGTTTAGGAAGGTACCTTCATGGCTTCGATCAAACTATCAACTGACCGACAGGCTGGACCACTGGACATACCTACATAGGACTGCAGACAGACAGATACGAATTCTACCCTCCGGCTATTACACATGACCAGAGGAAGGAAAGGCTAACCTATACCTATATGACTCCTACTCTTATTGATGAATGTGGGTGTTGATACCTCTTCCAGTCTTCTTTTTCATGCCCACCAGGCCAAAGAAAAGTCAAATGAGCGAGGAAGGTTATAGCAAAGCACGAAATAGAATCTATATGAGCGGGCATTCATTCTTTCAGCGGGGTTGCTAATGCTAATACCAGAGGAGAGTAGTTCCCCAGCGACGATAGGTGATATCTGTGACCAGCCCCGGCCCCGGATCACATCCTTCACCCGCTCCTAACCTTGAAAGTAAGAGACTTTCTCCTTATCCAATTCCCTTGGGCGCTACAAAGTATTCTACTCCAACACTTGGGAATGGAAGCAAGACTCCTTCGGAATGATTGGCTTTAGCCCTTTCCCCTGGGAGCACATCCAAGACTCAAAATATGAACTTCGAATAAAACCTAAAATTTCGGTCTTGCAGCAGCAGCAGAAGAGTTCGCGGATCACCTATTTATTTAATATAATAAAGATTCAAATAACTTCCCGCTGCTGAAAGATCCCCATCAAATGCTACATCCGAAGCAACTATAAGTCGATCTGCCAAACAAAACTCCCCTTTATAGAAGGGTTTCACCCCAAGCTCCTTTAGAGCAAGGCTTTTCCGGCTTTACTGACTTAGCTGAATAATCCGCTCTAGCAACTCTTGGTCAAGCTGTTTTCATCTACTTATACTTAGCTTCGGTATTGTACCCAAGAGAATCTGAATCAGAAAAAGTACCTAGACCTGGATCCAAGATCACGATATCCGGAATCAGTGTTGGAGGTCGATTCGGATACCCCACCCTTATTATAGAGGAGAGTTTGGCACTTAGTAGCCTGGTTAGGAGGTTTACCCTCATAACATAAGGCCTTTCACTCGAAAAAAGAGGTTTTACCTATCCGACTATGTCCTTTGTTTCATACCCATTTCCAGGAAGCTCAGAGCAGGTCAGGACAGAAGAAGTATACAAAGAAGGCAGTCCAATTTGGCGCTTTCCTTGCCTTAAGTAATACCTTTTGTTTAAGTGCCTTGCGGAACTTCGTTTCACTTCGTTCGTTCCATTAGAGACGCGAAGTTCGTACCTTCTCCCCTGCCAAGGGTTAAAAGGCGGAGAACCATTAGGAATTTCATTCCCCTCCGACGCCTAGAAGACAAAGAACGGGGAAAGTCAA
Source organism: Scalesia atractyloides (assembly GCA_947069175.1). NCBI lineage: Eukaryota > Viridiplantae > Streptophyta > Magnoliopsida > Asterales > Asteraceae > Scalesia > Scalesia atractyloides. The sequence continues at coordinate 69,002,034 of CAMTDV010000004.1, read as the reverse complement.
GCCTTACTTCCGATTCCTTCCCAGAAGAGGACGCTGTGAACAAAATGGGATTGATAGCATAGAAGGAGCTGCAATTGAATCAAATAGGTTCTTTGCAAGTGAAGAAGAAAGAATAAGTTGTGATAGAATCGTTACAGAATAGGCAGCTATAGAATCAGCTCGGTCCTTTCTTCCTAGATGCTTTTCATAGCTATCCGATGATCCTGTAACTACCGCTGCCGATGCCGAAGTGCTTCCTTCATCGTCTCAAGTAGGGGATTAGGCCCTCGAAGACACTGGAAATCCCCAGAGTCTGTCTTCGAATCAGGAAGTACCAGCAGATAATGAAGTAGCTCTGGTCACTCGAGCAGAATTTATGGCCATGTTAGATAGAAATCACCAGGCCGTAAATGAGTACTTCGATAAACAGATTCAAGAAATGACCGATAGATATAAATGAGAAACTGAACAAATATAGGAGTCATGGAGGCGTGACTGTGAAACCATACTTTGGTACAGTTAACAAGGTTGGTACCTATGTTAGCGAAAGGACACATCGAGAGGTTGATAGAGTTCTCTTAAATAGAAACCAGTCCTTGTCAGCTACAGTGGCACCGATGGCCAAACAAGTGGCCAGAGAAGTCATAGTCACCCTTGAGCCCATAGTTGCTAAGCACAATGATACTAACCAAGCCTTGGTTGGCGAGATCCAAAGAGTAGCCTCGAATGCAGGCCAGAGATCTAGAAAGGAATCGAATGACCCTTAGCACTAGGGCACCCCCACAGGACCCTAGGTACCTCTAGCTAATGAATTCCCAAGCCTTAGGGAGAACCCTTTGTTTGAACAAGGGGGGCAGGGTGCCCCATTAGGATATCCAACACAAGTACAAAATAGGGGTTCTCCTCAAACGAATAACTTGAGTCTACCTTCGAATGGCCAAGTGACAGGCCAGAATAGTCAGGAAAAACCACCACTGAATGTACAAGGGGGGTCAATGGCCAGAATTACCAAATCCCACAGCCTGCTGTGCCAGTGAAAGGAAGACTTGACCAACTACTTGATCGAACAAATGTATGGCCCTAGATCACATTGAAAAAAAAAAAGTAATAAATAGGCTGAACGTCCATTAGAGTGTTTGAAAGCCCTGAATCCTTACTCTATGCGGAGCAGTAGGCTGGAGTTAGAGTCCGTATCCGTACCGTACTACTTGCCTGGAGTAGGAAAGAGTGTTCTATCTGTTTTTTAGCCAGTCACTGGTAGCGCGCGGGGTTCGCAATACAATAGTGACTTAGGTTTATTTCTCTCTGTTCGCTATAGTTCATTAGTGGTATAAAGTCTAATCCTTCTTGTCCGGTAAGCAAGCAGGGGAACGGCCCCCTTCTGGCCTTTGCTTGTTTACTTTCGTCCACCTTCTCAGTCCCCGGTCGGTGCCACAGGACTTTTTCCTCCTAATTCACTCGAAGCATAGTTTGATCTCCAAATTCTTGGAAGTTCTACTTAGACGGTTTCACGGGGGTACATCTTGACTCGTCTAGAGCGAATATGCCGCTGATGCATAAGGCAGTGTGGCACCTGCTGAATCATATCTCATTTTTAGCTAGGCCTCACGCACACAAAGACCTGAACATCGCGTTAGACCGGTTGGTCAAAATAGAAAAAAAGACGAGCTGCTAACATTAACATGGAACGAGCCTCTCTTTCCTTGTTGCGGCTGGTCGCCTTAGTTCAGTCGAATGACTTTTTAGAGGCGAAACCAAACCGCCTGACATCTATACAGCCTCACTTCCAAGGATAATCGAAAATTTCCCTATTGTCCTGTCCCCACTTCTACTTCCCCTCTACACCCTTCCCTAAAGCCTGGTCCGTCCAACGAAAGTAATTCTGGTCTTTGCTCCGAATATTCCGAAGTTGAGGATCAGGAGGTTATTGGTACTGCTGCTGTGGACTTCTTTTCGAATTGATTCTCTAAAGGTACCAGCAACCCTTCTAGTCCTTTACTTGATGCTATTCCTGTTCTAGTTGATGCCAATATGAATTTCTCTCTATGCACTCTTCCCACGGAGAAGGAAATTAGGCTTTATCGAAATTCTCTAATTCATGATTCTGCCATTCTCACTTTTGGAAGGGCGAGAGGGCTTGGAATGAATTCTTTGAGGGCCTATATTTATATTAGATGGAGGAAAAGCTCTACTTATACGGAGAGGGGGGGCTCCCTAACCAGCTTTATCAATAAAGACATTGCTTCTTCATGGATTGGTTCCTCAAGGTGACTTTCCGCGATAAGATCAATAATATAACTCCTGAACGAAAGCTGACTCCACTGGGGTGAGAACTCCCTTTTACCAGGCAGAAAGCATCCTCTCTTCTAGTTTAGCCCTGCTATCGAAAGCTAAAGCTTCTGTTACTGACTGTACGCCTACTTCTCTTCCTCGCTCTTCACCGGTTGGAATGGAATAGGGCTCGAAAGGCTTTCTTCCATGGCCATAGCCTGCTTTATCCATAATGGCTTTTTGGGCTATAAAGCTGCTTTTCATCTCTCTTTCCCCTTCCGCTTACTGAAGAACTGGATAACATGCTAAAATCCTTGCTCCGGTGGCTGGAAAGGCTACCTCTCTCCTTTTGCTTTTGCCATCTTCCCGTTCTTGTCTACGATAATGGAATTCATTCTTTCCCGGTAAAAAAAGGCATCAATTCATGCTACTGATACTGAGTCAGAGAAATAGCCCTCTTTCTTGATTTCACACATAGGACCCTCTTTCCCTTCTTTTCTAGTTGACCTCTAAAGAGATTCAAGCCAATCGATTCAATAGAAGGCATTAAGCAGACAGAGCGAGCGAAGAACTGCTGCCATAAAAGGTTATCTCAAGAAAAGGTTATCTCAAGTTTTCCTCAAAAAGACAGCTTTAGAGCACAAGTAAAGTTCATAATAGGCGAGCAATTACGAATATGGTTTAGCAGTTTACTAGGGTCTTCTTCTTCCCCAAGACCTGATGCCTTATCTGCTTATTGAGCTTAGAACTTCTTTCACACTATTTGCGTGAAGCATTTGTTTGCTTTCCCACTGCTATCTATGCTACCTTTAAAGGTATGGCTACTTTCCCGGTTCCTGCTGAATGAAACTCCTTTCCTAAAGCCAACTCACCCAACTGACCTTCCCAGAAAAAGGCTTTCATACTCTGTTGAATCTTCTGTTTGTGTTCTTGCGCCTGCTTGCCCTTTTCAAATCCTATACCTTCTGACCCGTCCCTGGGGCCACTCTCTAGTGGATCATCTTCTTATCATAGCGAGTACTTTATCTAAGGAGACTAATGGCGATCAAATTTCCTTTCCTCCGCTAGCAGATAGAGCTCACCTCGCGTAAGGTGGGCGTCTTCGCCTTGATTCTCTAGTTTATTAGAACCAAATCTTGAGATGAGATTGGCATAGAAAATTGACTCAACTGGCTTAGGGCTAGTTATCCCCGCGAACGCTAACCCAGACGCTTATTGCACGTTTTTTTTGCGTTGAGTTGATTGAGTTCGGAAAGTCCTCCTCCGTGCTCTTGTTGCTGGTATTAGGGAGGCCCATCTTCTTACTTAACGAGTTTGTGTCGCATAATGTGCCCTTCTTCCTGTGCCAAAGGAGAAAGGAAGATTTTTTTTCACAATGGAATCATGACAACGTCTAGTTCCGCTTCTTGCTCTTTTGCAAGAATGCCTTTAGTAGACAACCAACGATTTGAATTCAAAATCCCGGGGCAGCTATACCGATGTGTCAACGTCAACGGTACTTCTCTGATCTGATCGAGAATCATTCTCCAACCTGCTTTTAGTCAGGTTGAAAAACCTTTCCCAATCCTGTTCCCAGGGCAGCGCCCAGTAGCAACCTCTCTTTGCAACCGGGGTATTGCTTTCCTATGCACCCATTGATTTTGCTCGATGGGATATTAAGAATAAGCAGCAGCCTCAGATGAGGAGATGGCCAAAGAGAGAGACCCAACCTGGTGATGCCAATCCTTGATAACAAGAACACACGAGCACATGACTAAGAGGGAGAAGGGCCTTAAACAGAGAAAATAAAGTCGGTTTCGGATAGCTAGATTCCCCCCTCAATTGGATTCCTTTTTCTTCCCAGTTGGCCTGCATTGGCTAGGGATGGTACGTTATTTAAACAGTGACATTTCTCATGGATTTGAACACATAATCTTAGCAATCCTAGATCACACCTATATGAAGCCTTGCGGCATCTCTAACTTCCTGCCTCGTCATCCCACCGTGGGGGGTTGGACTTGTTCTCTCTATTCACTTTCGACGATAGGGTAAGAGCCGCTTCTTTCTCGCGGGGGGACGCCCCCGTAACCAATTTACATTTCCTTGGCTCAGGTTATTCTCAACTCATCTTATGCGCTTTTTAAGTAATTCCAGTTCAAGGACTCCACTCCAGTCAAAGACGGAGACGAAGCTGTGTACAAAAAAGGGGGGGATAGTCTATTTAGATAGTGAGTATGTTGGATTGGTCCCTGGAGAAAGAGTGAATATTGAGCCATCAAAAACTCGGAGGGCCTCAATCCCAATGACCCAGAGATTACAATCTACAACCTTCCCCACAAGGTAGCCCCCGTGCTAATGCCATATTGGTGCTAACTGTCCGGCGGCAAAACAAGCCCCTTAGGGAATCATAAGATTGGTCAACAGGCAATGCGGGCCCGACGAACCTTCAATTTCTAGCTCCAAAACTAATTGATCCTAGAGAATAAGGTTTTGGCCGTGTGCCCGCTCATTTAAAAGTCGTATAAAGCATCAACTTTGATTCCTACATCGTTTGTATCTCCGATTTGAGATAAGGGTGAGAGGAGAGGGCCGAAACGATTGGATCCGAGGCCGAGGGAGAAGGGTAGAGCCCCGTTCCTGGTAAGTAATGAAAAATTCTATAAAAAAATTTGATATCTCGCTGGCTATTCCATTTCTGAGATTTAGAGTTCCGAGGCTTGGTAGAGGCTTTGACGCCGAAGCGAAGGTAGAAAGGAACGGAATGATATCGGGTGAACAGAATCTCTGTCTCGGATTCCGTGGAGCTTAGGGATCAATATGATGACTGGTTTGTTTGGGTACCCTTTTTTTGTTGGCCAATTCCCTCTTCTAAGATCACAACATATTGAAACGACGGCAACGGAAAGGTGTGGAATCCTTTCTTGTCACCTTCGCTTCAACCAGGGCTGAACCCGTAATGTACCAACGAGGGAAAGAAAGCTTCATTAAAAGTATGTACTTCCGGTTTGGGAATATTGAGTCTTTCGAGACATTCATTAAAAAATATCCCAAAGGGCAGGAATTCGCTTCAAAGAAAGAGGTGGCCATCAGGTGGAGCACCCATAAAGCTTGGGAAATACCTTTTCTGAGCCGCCTACCTATCCGCTACTCTCATTGATTCTCTCATAAGGTGATCAGACAGGCAAGTCTAGCTCACAAGCAGCTGTGGAACGTCTTCCCCGATCTCTGCTGGTGTGTAATGCCGGTCAAGGTATAGAACAATCTATCGAGATGGTGTATCATAATCATTCAGTAGTGGACTAGCCCTAGCGGCGAAAGCAGTTCAGCAGCTCTAGGCGGCGCACTCAATCAGCGAAGGAAGAACACGTAACTAAAGCCCTCCAACCAAAGGGGCGACCCATCCATGACAGCCAGTAACAGACACGACAGAAGAGAGAAAGCACAGATAGGGTAGGGGCCCGCCCCCTCCTAAAGCCATGAGAGTTGGTCAGAAAAACAAACGTTCTCATAGACTATATTGAGGAGTAAGGAAAGGGCTTCCATGACAATGAAGCCTTCTTGCGGGGCTTGGGCTTGCTTTGATGATGGGTTTCAGTTTTTGGCCCTTCTGTGGGGTTTCATCGAGGAAAGCAGGCTTGATAGGCCCAAGTCTTCATTGGTTATTACCGGTATATCGAACTAGGAATATCGAAATATCTGGAATATCGAACTAGGAATTGAAAGACTTTCTTTCTTTATATACGAGTCAATTACATACCGGAAATATCGAGCAGTAAATGCTATACCGGAAACGCGATATCTAAAGTCAATCTCAGTGAATTCCGTACCAAGCAGTCCAACCAAAACCTAACCCTCTCAGGAAAGCGAAGCTAACCGCTTTTAGGCTGCTTTCGAAACATTCTTCATCGACAGGGAGCAAGCTCTGTCATTACAACTTGGGCAAAGCCGATTGCTTTCTTCCGGAGAATCTATGGCAACGTGAGAAGCTAAGTTTCTAATTTGATCACAAAATCGGTAGCTCAAAGCGCCAACCCATCCTCTTAGACACACCAACTTCTTTCTACTGCAACTTCCTTCACTCAAGCTGGTACCATCAACGTGGTCCAGGAAATCTCATTTAGTAATAGTTCCAGTCAGACCAGGGAAGCAGCAGCAGGACGTAGTGTGGTAGTTCGGTTCCAGGTCAGTTCCAATCCGGATCAATAGAGTGGGGAAAAGAAAGAGATATGGTAGGCATTGAATGGAATTGGATTCTAAAAGCTTGCACGGGCTATCTCATTAGTCAGGGAATAGGCGCACTGCACACTTTCTATTCCTGATCTTACGCTGATCCGAGGTGGGCTCTTTCATCGGCCTCTCTTGGAGTTGGAAATGCTGCACGGACCCGTATATATAGGAACAGAAACAAAATGACTTTTGGAGTTTGACGGTCCGTCCTCAAACCCACCTGTTGCCGATCCGACGTGGTAAAAGCAGATCGTGATTGATCGCTCTTAGAACACGCCGAATCCTCCAATAATAGTTAGCAGTACTGAACAAGCGAGTCATCGGTCCGGGGAAAGAAAAGGACTGCCTTTGAAAAAAGAAAAAAGGAACTCGCTTAACTCGCTAGGCCTTCGGAACAAAGGCGATTCTGTTCATGCTTCAGACGATTTGGCTAATTATATAGACCCGTATATATAGGAACAGAAACAAAATGACTTTTGGAGTTTGACGGTCCGTCCTCAAACCCACCTGTTGCCGATCCGACGTGGTAAAAGCAGATCGTGATTGATCGCTCTTAGAACACGCCGATACGGCACGCTCTCCCGGGTTCCAAGTTCTCTAATATTTCATTTTCCTTCGCCCGTCCATTCCTTTCAAGCGCCCTTAGACTCGTTACGTTGTTCGACTGAACTCGTTGGCTCCGCGCTCTATTCGGTCGGAACCCGGTTCGTCGAGAACCTTCATCGATTTCTTTTCATTCTTCCTGGGCTTGCAAGTGACTTACTTCTTTTGGCCGTTCTTGCTGTCTTAAGTCGTCCTCTTTTCTTTAGAAGCTGTTAATTGATTTCGTGCCTGCCCTAAGGCTAAGGGGAGAACTGCATGTCCTACTAGTCGGATAGAAGCCTACCCACCTACCAGCCTACCTTGTTCATATCGAGCCGGACAGGAGAGACGCTCTTTAAAGTGAATAGAAGCAATTCCTTTTATAAGCTTGAAAATAGGCGCTGTAAATCAATTCAAATAGATAGGGGAGTTCAACCAGCAGCAAGCCCTTTCTCGCCCTTTCTAATGTCCTAGGCGAAGGCAGTGCAGGTGAAAGCCCAATAGATCCCATTTTTTTTTATCGCTCCACATAGCTCACGACCCGGCACGAAGAAATCTCTTAGACGGGCGGATGCGAATCTGGATCTATCAACGGAGCAATTCCATTCCAGTCGTAGTCTCAATCCCATATTCAATGAAAGTCTCCGCCGTGTCTGACCCCCTCAATCTTTCTATCCGGAGTGAGTCAGGCGGCTAAGCCTTTAATCCTGATAAAAGAAAGAGTTTTCCCACCCTCCAAGTATCCATAAATGGAATCGGTTTGAGTGAATTACTTACCGCAGTCAAAGCCAATAGGGAAAGTCAGGTCAAGAGAGAGTCTCTTTCCGATTAGTGCATCTCGCACTTCCAATTCATTCCGAGTTAGAAAAAGCCAGTTCCTTCCCTCCCTTTTACTTTTTCTAGGGTAAAGTCCTCTTAAATGGATTACTAGTTCCTTCCTTCCCAATCAATGCTAACTCTATCTTCCTCTCTTGTAATTTAGGAGATTTCCCCAGCCCATAAAGAACTGTAGTTACATACAGCTCTCAAAAGATAAAAAGAGAAAGAGCTATGAGTTCAAGTAAGAAAGTGAAAGTTCAGTCCTCATAGTTTCCCTATCCCACTACCAAAAAGAAGACAGCAACAATCTAGCTCCTCGTACTACTTCTCTCAGTAAATACCATTCTCTTAGTTAGGTAGTAAGTAGATAGACGGATTAGTACTTTTACCCAGGGGTAGCCTTCCTTGTCGCCAAAGAAGAATGAGAATTGATAAAGTTTTCTTGGGGTTTTTCGCTTCAATAGCAGAAGCAAAGAAGTCAAATCAATGCAGCTTTCGTGCCCAGCCTAAAAAGATCCTATCCTCTTGCAGCTGGAGCTCTTGATGGCACGTTCAAGCGAGTTTATGAATGAATGAAATCAGTTGAAGGAGCGGCCAAGGACGAAAGCTTTGATTGCGTTCTGCTATGGTTGGCTTTTTTCCTTGCCTAAAACAACTATCTTCTCTTCGCGAACGGTTAAGAATCCTCTTTGTATGCGCGTTATCTCTTGTTTATTCTTCTAGTTTTTGCTTCTTATGCTTATGATGGGTGAGACTCCGTTTCTTCTTAGGTTGTCTGTAAGTGTAGTTCGTGGTTCACGGGTGAGGCTACCTGGATAGGTGGGCAGTTCCTATCGGTGGAGCTAAGACACCTTCGAGAGATATAGCTGTAGCTCTTGATGGCACGGGCAAGACAGTTCATGAATGAATGGCGAGTTTTCTATTTACTAGAATATCTTTCCGGAAGCTTCTTTTTAGAATTGATTGCTACCGGTGGTGAAGAAATTGAATCAACGGCATCGAATGCAAGCTCTGATAAAGTTTTATTTTGATTTATGGACTACAACGACCTAAAGTAGCTAAATAAGTAGTGAAAGTAAGCTCCTGGCTAAAATGAGTCTTGGTTCTACCCACCGGCAATCATTTTTCGACCTGATTAAAAGTTTGATTGTAGATTGGCTATTTCGGGGTTCCATGCCCATGGATTGCCTTATTATAGCTTTTTTGATTCGTCGGGTATGCCGGCTAAGAGAATCGCTTCTCGCCTTGCTTGCAAGAGTATAAGCAGTAGATTTTGACCCTATATGAGATAGAACTCTTTCAATTCATGAGAGAAAGTGCTTTAGTAGCGATTTCCCTGTTCTAGTGCAAGACGCAAGGAGAAGCACGAGCGGAGCGGTCTGGCTAAACGTGCAATGCCCCGTAGGGAGATCTAGCTTATTGGTCTAGTGCTTCCGGGTGCTTGCCAGTTCTGAATGACTTCACTTAGCTTGCCATGTTCTTACAAGAAAGAATCTCTTCTCCGAATCGAATCTACGCATATCGAATTCAGTAAAGACTTGAATAGATGCCTTCCTTCAAATATAGTTCATCCTGTTGATGGTATTTACTACACTAAGGCTAGATCCGGACTAATCCTAGCCTATTCTTATGAAGGAAGGTGAGCATGAAGCAACGGCTAGATCCTCACAGTAGGCAGCTTAGCTGTGATTATGAAGTCAGGTGAGAAGCGTTATGCAATA
>CAMTDV010000004.1:68979956-68987456 GCA_947069175.1 Scalesia atractyloides | reverse complement strand
GTCAGGAAGGTAAGTTAGAACTCTTTTCTGAATTCCTATCTATAAAGTCAGGCTTGTCTATACAATACAACAAAGTGAGGTAAAATCATTAGTTAGGCTAGTGGGAAAAAATGACTCTGTTTCCGTCTTTTGAAAGAAGTAAGGTGTTCTTCCTTCATCCTCCATCCACACTATGAGGACCGGCCGGAATATGTTTGGCTGTTCAATAGCCAATTCCATTTCGGTTCATTTTGGTATGCTGGGAAGATGAAGAGATGAACTTTGGAATTCAGTTACAGAGAAATTCAGCAAGAAGCTTTCGGGTTGGAAAGGTGCCCGCCCTATTAGGTCAAGCTGGTAAGGCCTTGTTTTTAATGAAATCCACTCTTCAAAGCTTGCCTTTATTCCCTCCTTGTCCGGGGTCCCGAAAGGAATGGCTGCTAGGATTGAAGGAATTCGGACGAGATGTCCACGGTCTGGTGTTGGATGGAGAGATAGAATTCATCTCATCGCATGGGAGAAGGCTCTCCGAAGCTTCGATTTGGAGGCTTGGGCTGGAGCTCTAGCTAGTTGGACTAGAAGCTAGTTATTCCGGTCTACTTGTTGGGCAGGCCGGCCCTCCTTCATCCCTTCGTTCCAATCCATCCAGACAACTATGGCAACCCGTACTAATTGCCCTTGCACTGATACCAGTAAGGGGAGCGTCGGCCAGGGGAAAAATCGCACAGACTTATATACAGGGGAAGGACCTTAGAATCTTGTATAAGAAAGGAAAGATTTCAAAAAGCAGATTAGGTACTTCCAACAGGAGAATAAGAAAGGAAGAAAGAAGAGTGGAGAAAAAGGGAAATGGAATTCTTCACAAAGGGAGGGAACGCAAGGGGGACAGCACTAATAAATCGGAAAAGGGGTCAAAGGAAGGGACACATCTTGATAGGGCAACAACCGGGGATAGGATATGGAAAGAGATCAACATGTTTTCTCGAACGAACAGATTTACACCGTCAATGACAGCGCACCAAGGAACAACGGACAATCACGGCAAAGGCAAGCACGAATGCTGCTGCCTACGAGACCGGAATCTTACACTGTGCGCAGAGAACCCCTCTCACTTTAGACAGAGAGGGAATGACGATGGGTAGCCAAACCGTGAGGCGAAGAACTCAACCGCTATACACGAGGGAGCAAGTGGAAAGAGTAGAGCAGCACCTTGCCGTAGAGAGGGTCCTAGAAAGGTTAAGAGTTCTGCACCGGTTGGAGTGGAATAGGAATCTAAAAAAGAATTCGATCAATTGGCTTTAACGAACCTATTTCATTAGAATGATCGAAGAACCCGCTTATCTATAGAAAGAGGGAGAGAGAATGAGAAATCACTCGACTGTTAAGGAGAGGAGGGGAGAGTTCGACCGCCCTAAGCCAACCAGAACGGCAAAGAAGAGTTCTATTCGGCGACCGGTAGGGAGAGGAGAGGATGGGAGGAGAGAACGTCGACCATAAGGGAGACAGCAGTTACTTCGATGTGAGCAGAGTGCCCATTTCCTTACTTAGACTAACCTTCGTTTAGAAAGTCTCTCCCCTCGCTCTGACTCTTCCCATACTAAGACTTTTGTTGATCTACCTTTGACTTACTTCCTATCTCTACCCTTGATCCAAGGTAGCCGAAGGACGGATTTTTACTAAGCTTTGCTTAAAAAAGCTGCAAACTTCAGTTCCGAAACTTTAGTCTTAACTTCGTTTAGTCAGAAGAACTTAGAACGGCGGTAGCAGGGCGAAAGGCAAGGTCACATCCTGCCGTCATAGCTTGCCCCCCCATTGCTTCGTACGAGACAGAAAATAAAAAATGGAAATAGTGAATCAAGATCTAGACTATCCTCTATCCGGATATATATGCCCCTATGAGCGACTATGCCGATCTTTATATGTTTTGGCCACGTGCGTTTCCGCTAAGAAGAAGAAGGTTTGGATCTTTAAACCTTAAGAGGATGCTATCGAATGTGCTCTTGGCGCACGTGAGGGATGTGACCTATGTTAGGTCCATAAGATAGCACAGCTTTTGGTGTTCTATGATTCACCTCCGAATAATGAGTAGATAGGGAAGAGCTTTTTATTTTTCTCTTCATAGAAGACTGATGGGTGGAGCAAGAGGTCAAATTACTATAGAAAGAAGAGTTGTAAACTATAGGACTTCTTTTTCTAGTAGTAAGATTTAGGGTTTTTTCGTTCCTTCTCTTCGATAAGAATATCGATTTGAAATGATAAAAATTCCTCTTGATTCTCTTGTGTTCAGCGAAAGAACTGCCTAAGCATACTTTTTCGGATCCAAACTTCTTTGTTCTTTCTAAGTCTTCGTCTTGCATAGAAGAACGCAACTGTTGCAAAAACGGGTCTTTCAGTAGTAGGCGGCATCCCCTCTTAGTTTTAAGTAAGCGGAACCATTCCGTTTTGGTTCTTCTCCACATTCTTACCGGGCTATCCAGGGATTTTCCTATGATTTTAGAAACTGAAATTTCGATATAGAAGGATCTCCTTATTTCTGAATAGATTATAGCATCATTTTCTTTCAAAGATATGAAATCACCTTGGGAAACTTGAAAAGAAGTAATGCTGACTATTACATTATTCACACAAAGCCTTCGATGACTTATCGGCTGCCTTGCTTGAGGAAGAGTTTCACTAAAATGGAGACGAACCGGAATAACGTCCGATCTTGTTTCTGGATTGAGTGGAAAAGGGATATATGAAGTTCGTTCTGTTCCTCTATGCATCTCTGTGATGGGTAAATCTCCATGAAAAAGGGGCAACTTTCGTGTAGTTTGTAATTGGATGTAACTATTCAGATTTTTTCGAGAATAAATCATTCTCTTAACAGATCTCGTCTTGTTCCTCAATCTTCGAAGAATGCGGCGTTGTATTATTGTAAGTTCCCTGTTCCAAACATTTCCTTCAAGTAGACGACAAGTTTTAAATCTTAATGCAGGCATTCCTCCCTCACATGCATTTGCAACAGATTCTTACCAAGACCGGTAATCCCCATAGACACACGGCCATTCTCGGCATCTTCACTGTTGCCCCTCTTCTCAAAGCCTTTCGAAATCTCAACGTGCCTTTTTCTTCTTTCCCCGGGATACGAAACCTTTTGGTATGGAACAATCGTTGAGGGTTCAGAGTACCTGGTAGCCGATGAGATTGACCTTCTTTAGGACAGGAAGGAAGAGAGCATGACAAATTGCCCTATTTGATCTAGTCTCTTCCATTATCGATACCCGTACATACTACGGTCTAGGTAGCAAAGTACGAGTTGGAGAGACACATTTCCTTCCGAGCTCACATTCGTTTTATATATTATTATATATGATATATGAATATATCTTCATTATAAGAGAACGGGAAGATGGGGAAGAATGCAATAGGAGAGAGGTAGAAAGGCAAGCACTGCACGGGGCCTCTCTGATGCCTACACTTCCCCTGAGGGAGAGGATGATTGCTAGGTCCGCTTACAACAAAGCCACATATTGAATAGAACAAGTCAAGCTAGAAGGAAAGAATGAGCCGCTTCAATACCAAAAGGAAGAAAGAAGCACTTGCTTCTTGAGCTGGTACAACAACTCCAGCTAGAAGGATGAGCCGATTAATTAGAAGGCATGGCCAAGGGTACTACAAGCTGAACCCCAGTCCCAAGCTATAGGACGACAAATGAATTAGGCGCTGACTCCAAGACTGAGACGATAGGCTTTGAGTCATCAGTTTGATCTCCTAGACGAGAGGGTATAGACCCGAAAGCACCTTCACTGGCCATGGACTACTCAATCGGACAACCGCTTCACTACTTCCAAGACTGAAAATCCAATGATAGAAGAATCGACTGCAGCAAAACTTCCTAAACTAGACTAGAATCATCTTTCCTAGCTGTCAAGGATGAGTTCGATCCATTAGGTTCTTCGATTTCTTCGGAGGGAGCGGGAAAGCTACAGTAATTCTTTATCAATAGCCCACCCTTTCTTTGAACCTTGTCAATGATCGAACTTCAATCTAAGATATGAACTGAGTAACTGAGAACAAAGGAGAGGGCGTCGTAACTGAGAGGGCGTCGCCTCAAATCAAATCAAATTTCTCAACTCTACAACCGCTCCGGTCACACTGGATATGGCTACTCTTTACGGCATTGCCCGTAAGATAAGGCAGCCTTGGGCTCGGACCGGGGAAATGAAAGCTTAGCTGACTAAAAAGCTTCCGTCCGTTGGGCACCGGTGAAGGCTCCTTTTTTTGGTCTACTCGGACGAGACCCGTGAATTTCTCTTTACTAAGAAGTATATTCCGGTTACTACTCCCTTAGTCGAGGGGGTCCTCTGTTCGAGTAGCTAGGCAGATGCTCGATGGCTCGCTCGTGCTCGTTCTGGTTCGTTCTTTCCTTCTTTACTCGGGGCAGCTAACATAGAAAAAGTCTGGTTTTGATGTCCATAGTTGCAGCAGCTTCATACCAAAAGCCAGTTCGCGGAAATAAGTAGGTTTCAGGGATACCAGAATCATCTTCTCGCCCGGTCAAAAATAGATTGTGTTAGATATGGAACTCTATTCAGACTCTTTCTTCGGTTCGGAGGTTGGGAATATACCTTTTCCTTAGATAGATTAGATAGAATAGGGTGTTTCGTTCACGCTCGGCTTGCTAGAACTATTAGATCTGTTGTCAACAGTGGCTGCTAATCCGGACACAGTGAGCCTATAATGGTGGAGAAATTGAAACCAAAGGCGAGGCTGCCATTAGATTAGATCATTCGGAGATATGTAAGCACGCGGAATCATAATAATATAATCAAGACTGGGGTCAGGGTTTCCTGGAATAAAGGAAGGGATAGGTTAGTGAAACTCTTCTTCTCGAGTTGGTCCTGTGAGGGATTGCCATATTTACCCATTATACCCTTCTCCTTGCCTCGGTGAGGTCTTTGGAAACCTGGAATATACAGAGAAATACACGAGCGAGGGCTACCTCCTATCTCAATAGGGGGGCTGCTAGGGCGCATGTGATCCTATCTTTCCTGGGCGGGGAAGTGAGCGATACATAAATAAATAGAGATGCGGAAACAGCATAAAGGCTGGTGGGGTTGGAGTCTCCTCGCTTAAGCGAACACGGGATGAGCGGAAAAAGAACTGAGCCCTTCTTTCTTTTATGTACGTATTTTTATTACCTTACCATTAGGTGAGGGGCGAATCGAAGAGGCAGCGGTAGCTGAACGAGCTGAAATAGTCAAAGCGCACTCCTCGAAGGAAGCAGTCAAATAAAAAGGAGCTATCCGGGAGTGAACGATAAAGTACAGAGTCGAGAACGCGATAAGGTTCTCTTCCGGTAAGCGACGTAAGCGCTGTAAATGAGTATGAGTGGGTATTCAATATGCGGTAGGGAACGTTGTCGGAACTGAGACCACTCGACCTACTTCAGACAATCGAGATGGGATGTATCCTCACAGAAGCTCTAGGGTGGGTATTTGACTGACTTATTTATCCTGAGGATGGTTCTGAACAGAGTGAAATACAAATGAATGAATGAGGACGGGAATCGCGAATCTCTTATGTGTTATGTGTTATTATGTGTTATGTATGTCTTTGTCGTTGAAGGCCAGGTAACCCGGCTAAAAAGAAAGAGTAATCTTCCCGCTTTCTATTAGGAGTTCCGACTTCTTCAAGTCTCCAATTCTCTTGGGACACAAGTCCAACTCATTCTTATGATACGGCATGACTCGAATATTCTGTTAGGCAAGAGACCCAACGACAGAGCCAGGCCCATCTTTTTTCTTATTAGAGCGAACCTCTTTCTTCTATTTAACCCGGGCAGGGCAAAGCAATTAGAGACTCGGTTTCCTTTACCTATGCCTACTCTAAGAAAGAGAAGGAATTCCATCCGGATCAGAAAGCAAATCTCATATAGTATTGGGGACCGGAGAACGGCTGTTAACAAAGAAAAAAGTCCGATTGTTGTTGAAAGTGGAAATGAGGGACACGAAAGATCGACTGTTTATTATTCGATTCTGGGTTTGTAGGAGAGGAAAGCGAATCTAAGATGTTACGGGAAATGAATCCTCTAAAGAAGAAAGTCTTCTTCTTTGCCGTCGACCTTACCATCGAAGACGCTAACCTCATATTCGCTAGTCTTCTGAGGCCTGGTTGCTGCCTTCCCCCGGACATCGAGTTAGGCGAACCCTGTCACTTCAACCCCGTTGGCCCTCGTCTGAGTATACGGATTGTCGTCATAGCTATCCTACGAGTTATGCTGTCCTGCTCTCTTGCACTACTTGCGGAATCGCCAGGAGCCTTCCCTTTCCCCCAACAATTCATTCTTCTATTATACCGGCTCTTTCCTTGCTATTTCCCTTTTTTCTCTAATCTACGGGGATCGCTCTAAATAGCTTATGTATAGCTTATGTAAAGTAGAGTTCCATCCTCCCCCCTATGCTTCCTCTTGTCGAATGAAAGCTTCTTCACCTCTGCTCTGAAACTCGGGCATTCCTCCGTAGGACAATCGTTCCATTAGCTTCTGTGCTTGCAGTCTGCCATAGAGGTGTACGGGGAAGGAGGTGAAAACTCATCACCATTAAACTAGTACCCGTAGTGCCCGTTGCTGACTTGGAGGAGGCAGAGGTGACCGCTAGGGAGGCAGTACTCCGAAGACATGATCCATAGTAAAGAAGTAGACATGGTACGAATGGGATTGAGAAGGAGATGAAGTTGAAAACAACTGAGATCGGATCTCTCACGGAGATGGTGAGGCCCCACTTCTTCTGTCTTGTACCTAATAAAATGAAAAGTAAAAATATTATGACCATCATCAACACAAAAACAAACGGCCAGTTTCCTAGCCGAAAGAATGGGAAAACAAATGTGCTAAGACCTGTAGTAAACCAGAGTCAAATGTATGAGGGTGCGAGTAAGAAGAGTCTTCGAATGTCGAATGATTTTATCAGAATCTCGATAGTGTTGTTCATGCTTCTTTTTTTCTACTTGGCATTTCTATTGATTGGCATTGATTTCAATCTGGTTATTATGAAACTCCAATCCATGCTTCTGGGGAAGTCTCTCCACTTCCTCTTTAGTCGCTTGGGGTGGGGGGGTCTAATTGTATTAGCATTCCTTTTTTTTGATCCGGAAACCATGGGGAAGATGATGGATCCTTCGGGGGCCTCTGGCTCAGGATCAGGTGAGGGAAGAGGCTTCCGGTGGACCGATTTATTTGGAAGCAGTTCCACTGGAAGTTCCGAGACCAGCGTAGCACCGGACCCGACCTCTACCCATCCTGGTGAACCCGCAGCGCCTATTGCTGAGGTTTATCTTCCCTTACAGGAAGACGGACAAAGGCGTCTGGAGCTCAGTCATCGTCTGAGCATCAATACTATCAGGCATCCCTTGCCCGATAGTCTTTTTGATGACATTATTGAAACCCAATTCCGAACGGAGCTTCAGATAGAGAAAGCGCTTCGTTCGGACAGGGTTCAAGAAGATGACTTTCTAGATAAAAGGCACCAGATTAGGGGG